>PYAF01000926.1:51283-73811 GCA_007407185.1 Glycine tomentella
TAATACAACAAACTAAATACAAAGCACAGTCAGTTAAATCGACTTACTTGTCAGCAACGCTTCGAATTCGACAGGGCTTCGCTTCAGAGGATATCAAGACCCAAGCTTTAGAGAGAAGGCAGAGCGATTTTTAGACAGAAGGCGGAATGGATCAAATGCCATTTGCAGGGGCTTTTATAGGCATCAGGGCACCCTAACATGCCTAGCCAGGGCGTATTTGGTGACCCCAAATGCCTAAATATTGTTGAAATTGCCCCCTTTTCCTAATTAAATAATTAAATTGTATTTTTTTTTAAATTTTTGCCCAATTGGCAGGTGATAATAATAGCAAACCAATTATACTGTTCTTTACTTCAAGCTTGAACATCCCTTGGGTACTCTTTTTCTTCTTAATCTTTTTTTTTTTAATATTTGCACTCTGATAATTCTATTTGTTGCCTTATTCTGTGGGGAAAAAATTATGGCATAGGATAATTCATCTAAATGAAAATCTAATTGATTGGGATTATTTATTCTAAGACAATTTCAAACGGATCTTTTGCTTATTCTCTTTATGAATAGAATACTGAATTTGGTTATTTCTTTCTTTTATGCCTGTGTCTATACACCTTATGTTTTCACTAGCGTAAATAAGGGGTTGAGGAATTGGGAGTAAGTTGTTTGATCTGCCCGGATATATCCATAAAAAATGAGAGATAATAGAGGAGCTATACAAGGAGTAGGTGAAGTAGCTCTTGTTCTCATTGCCATTGGACTGAAAGGTGAATTTGTAGATATTATGCTTGCTAGCTAGCTATGAAGTTACTGAAATGTAATTCTAAATAACTCTCCGTATACAGCTTACCATGTATATTATTTCAATTGTTTTATTTTGCAATGTTTCCATATTGCTTAAATCTAATAGGAAACCATTGGATTTAAGTACTTGCAAGTGATTAATATCTTAGAAGGGTTTTGTTCCGTTCCTTAAAAACGGATATCCAGCAGTAATGTCAGAAATCAATATATGATCCAACTCTCTCTCTCTGAAGATGCTTATGAAGATTTAAACACCTCCAGGAAGAAGATCACAGCACCGTAAATCACAAATTGGACGTGGGTGTGTGCACTGTGAGAATGGAAAAGAGAGAGTAACAGTATGTGTGTACCTTGCACCTTTGGGGTGAATAGCTATTTATGCTTACTGACCTGCAGAAAAATAAGGAAACTATGCCAATTCTTGATCTTGATCTTCTAAAAGATGAACAAATATTCTGGATATTCAACGAAGAATTAATCCTCCATATCTTTATTGATTTAGTAATTATTTAGGATCCAATCTCTCTTAATCTTGCCATAAATATCCTGACACCAACGATATTGGGCTTTTTGGCCTTTGGCCCAATATAAACATCCATAACAGTTGCCCCTCATTTCGGTTATTAAGTAATCTGAATGACCAAGATGACCTTTTTTGAACTTTGAAGTTTATGACTGACATAATTTTCTCGGATAAAGTCGGCTTTGTTTTTCCGAGATGTTTTTCTATATCTGCCTCTGCGGAGCTAGGATATGATTGCTTGTTTTCTTAAGAACCGACTCCTTTTTCTGATTCCGACCAAGACAATGAATCATTATTCTTTGCTAGGCTGACCTCTTTTTCTGATTCCGACCGAGATAATGAATCATTATTCTTTGCTAAGCCGACCTCTTTTTCTGACCTTGGTCGAGATAACGAAGCGTTTTTCTTTGCTGAGCCGACTTCCTTTTCTCAATCCCTAATTCCAATGTAATGAAGCTTTCTTGCTGTTGTTTGGACATGTGAAACAACGTGCGCCTCTGGCATTTAATGCTCTGCCATTTCTTTGCACATTCTAATCATGACTATCCCTTGCCATTGTCTGTTTTGCCCCTGTCTTTTGGTTAACTGGTCATAATTGCCCCAGTAATCAAGCACGTTCATCAATTACCCATTATTTTTAATTCAAATTTCGACGGTTACCATTTTTTAATTTCGTGGGTTTCGGCGGTTACTTTCCACTCATATAGACCATACATTACCATTTTCCCTTTTTACCTCAAAACTTCTAGTTCATTTCCCTTCTGCCTTTGCTCCGTTATTCTGCTCCTTACTTTCGCATTTTGTGCTTCCTCCTTTCTTCTTCAAACACTCCTCAATCCAGGTATTCCCTCTTTTCTTTTACTTCATGATTATGCATTGCTCTTTTTCTTTTTTATTCTTTTCGTTTTATTCTTGGTGATTTCCATTCCCTTTGAACTTCCTTTTCTGGGTTTTCCCCTTTTTCTATTCCTGTTCTTCTGTTCATCTTCATCCCTTGTTCTTCCTTTTGTTCTTTGATTCTTCGAAAACCCCTCACAATCCCGTAATGGTGAAACTTACTCCCGAGGAAGAGGCTCGTATTGTCGAAAGAATCACTCCTTATTCTGCTTTTTGGTTCTTTGGTAAACCCCTTACTGAGGAAGATAAAAACAAACGTTTCCTTAGAGCCCCCACTGGTGGTTCCAAATCTTCAAAAAATCCTTTAGCTAGAAAACCTCCTCTAAGGCAGTAGAAGGTTCTAGTATAAAGTCCAATAAGGAAATTAGGGGTCGTCCTGTGACTCCTTCCGTTCTTCCTCCTAGGCCTCCTTTCTTAGAAACTCTTCCTGAAATCCGGTATGATCCGTGCACGAGATGCATGGATATGTTCATGTATCTGGCCAGTTCGGGTTTGGATAAAGATGCCGATGATGTGCTAGACGCATGTCGGCACAACCCCGTAGCCGTCAGCCCCCCTCCGCCCCAGCCCGGAGCCGTGGTGCAAGCTGAAAGTATCTCGACATCGGCTAACATTTCACAACTTGCCGTCGGTCTTCCAGGTACCTTTACTGATTATTTTCTTTTGATTTTATTGTAGGTCATCATGGAAGTCCCTTTTGTGGAAATCGTTGAGGAGTCTCGGTCAAGCGATTCTCATGCCGACAACCTCTCTCCCAATCTGATAGCCCAATTCCCTTGGGTGACTTTTGAGGTTCTTAATACCTCGTCATCCATGAGTCTGGAGGGCATAGTCGCCCTCCCTGTAGGGAATCAAGAAGGATTCTCAATTCGCCATCCCGGCCCTCATGTGCCGATCTGCTCTAGTGCCGAGCAGGGCGAATCTAGCTTCTTCTTTTTCTGTGCTGATGTGGTCACTCGCTTGGGTATTCGTTTTCCTTTTTCTGAGTTTGAGATGAAGCTTTTGAAACATTTGTCCTTAGCTCCTTCACAGCTTCACCCAAATGGTTGGGCTTTCATCAAATCCTTCGAGGATTTGTGTATTAACTTAGGAATTCCGTGTACAGTTCCTGTATTTATGTATTATTTTTCTGCTCAGACTAGTGGTTCTGGCCGAGAGCCTTTAAACCGAAAAGGGTGGACTTCCTTAAGGAGTCGCCCCAAACGCAAACTTTTTCCCTTTTTTGCTGAATCTTTTAAAAGATTTAAAAATAACTATTTTAAAGTTAGTGCTAAACCCGGCCAGCAACCTTTCTTTCTGCAAGGGCCGGAATCTGCCGGTGTGAAGTGGAAATTTCCGCTTTACTGGTCCCGTGCCCATCATGAATTCCACCCTTCCTTTTATCATAGGGACGAGACCGGGTTGTCGGATGAGGATGCTTACTTGGTCATCCAGATTGATGCCTTCCGAGAGAGCCAGGGTTTATGTGAAATTCCCCCGGTTCTTCTTGACAGTTGTTAGTCTAATTTATAAAGTATATTTTCTTGCTTTTCTATTCTCGGCACTACTAATTTACTTGATCTGTTTTGCTTTATTTTGCAGCTACCGAGATGGAAGACGAATCTGGTGACTTGTGCCCTCAGTCCCGCAAGACCTCTGGGGCCCCACGACCTCCTCCTGCCACCAACACAGCCCTTTCCTTCTTCAAAAATCTCAAAAGGAGGAAGGTGACCAAGGCGGTCGCTACCTCGGCTGTAATGGCCGTTCCCGTCTCCACCATCCCGGCCGCTGCCGTCCCTCCTACCGAAGTCCCTGCTCCTCCTCCTCCTGCTCCGGTAGCTGATCCCCCGGCCGCCGAGTACTCTTCTGCCGTGCTCCCTGATGCTTCAAAGCTGGAGCTCGGCCATTTATGGGAACGGGGGGCCGAGGAGCTCTTCCCCTTCGTCCAGGCCCCTAAACGTTTCGCCGACTCTACTCGGCTTTCTGAGGCCGATGTCCGTCTGCTCCAGCAGATGCAGCTGCATGCCTATCAAACGGCTTCCCTTGTAGACTGCCTAGTTGTCACCAAGGAGAGGTGCAACAAGAACAAGGAGGAGCTTGCTGCTGCCGGCGTCAAGCTTCAGAAGGCCGAGGAAAACTTGGCCTCTGCTCGGGTACAAGCTGCGGAAGATTTGCGGCTTGCTCGAGTGGAGTTCGAGCGGGATCTTCTAGCAGCCCACTTCGAGACCGAGCAGGCCCTTGCCAAAGCCGCCCTTATGACCCAAAACCTGAATGAGGTGAAAACCTTGTTCGAGGGTGCTCAGGCCGAGGCTAGGGATGCTAAGTCCAAGCTCTTGGAGGCTGAGAAGGAGGCGGCCGAGCTGCGGGATGTGCTATCCTCGGCGGCCGATGACTCCTTCAACAACGCCATCGCTCAAATCCGATGCCTCAACGTCGGGGTCACTCTGAACACTGAGGGGCTGCACTTTCAATCTTTTGTCCAAGATGGTGCGGTCGTCCCCTACTTTGATCAGGAGGATTCTATTGTTGAGGCCGAGGATCTTCCCGAGGCCGGGGTTGAAGGGAACTTGGCTCCTGCAGGCGGTGCTTAAAGGGCCGGGATGTCGGTTTTAATATGTAATTTTATTTATCTTTATTTTGAACAATTTTTCTGTTCTAAACAATTTATATTTTGGCAAATATATTTATTTCCCATATTGTTCTTCTCTAGAACTTTTTAGTATGCGCATTTAATATTCATTTGGCTCCAACGGCCAAGTACGATATCGATCGACTTACGTAACGTTTCTCGATTTTTTGCTCATTCCAAGTTATCGTTGGTGTATCACAGCCACTTTGGACCGTGCCGACCTGATCAGGGTTGGAAAATACCTCGGATCCGCATGGAACGGTATAAATATTTTCATCAACTCGTGATTTGTTTATTCATAAATATCAACTTTATTCGTTTCTATGATTCCGATGAAAGAGATTACATGAGGTGGGGGTGTCTAAGCCGTTGGCCGCCACTTTTCTCAATTAACGGAAAACACATAAAAACATAATCAACTATAATATGTTTTCAACTTGTCGGCATTCCATGTACGCTTGATTGCCTTCTTATCCAATGTTTCTAACATGTATGCCCCCTGGCCAAGATTCTGAGCAACTTGGTATGGCCCTTCCCAGTTAGCCGCCAGCTTTCCATCCTGAGCATTCTTATTGCCGATGTTTGCTCTCCTTAAGACCAAATCACCTTTTTCGAAGAATCTCGGTCTGATCTTCCTGTTGAATCTTCTGGCCACCAACTGCTTTGCGGCCACATCTTGGATATGTGCTTGAGCTCGAGTTTCATCTATCAACTCCAGCTCGGTGATCAAGGCCTCATTGTTAACTTCCTCTCCTCCTTTGAGCATCATTATTCTTCTCCAAGAGGGCTGTCCGATCTCAACTGGAATCATTGCCTCGCACCTGTAAGTCATTCTGAACGGGGTTTCCTGAGTAGATGTTTGAACAGTGGTCCTATGTGTCCATAAAATATAGTACAGCTGTTCCACCCAGCTACCTCCGGCATCATGCATTCTTTTTCTGAGTCCCTCCAAGATAACTTTATTGGCAACCTTGGCCTGGCCATTAGATTGTGGATGCTCCACGGAAGTGAAATGGTGCTTGACATGGAAGCTAGCCATCATTTCTCTGAACTTCTTATCGGTGAACTGAGTTCCATTGTCTGTAATGATTTCAGTCGGGATCCCGAATCTGAAGATGATGTTCCTCTTAAAAAATTTCTGGACTCGGGCTGAGGTAATGGTGGCCAAAGGCTCTGCTTCTATCCATTTAGTGAAATAATCAACAGCTACAATGAGCCATTTCAGCTGACTCTCGGCAGCTTTGAAAGGACCCAACAGGTCCATCCCCTATTTGTAAAAAGGCCAGGGAGAGGTGATAGTTGTTAACTCGGATGGGGGGGACCATATCACCTTAGCGTGCTTCTGACAATTTTCACATTTCTTCACATGATCCTGAGCATCTGCCTTCATAGTCGGCCAAAAGTATCCGGCCTGAATAGCCTTCACTGCCAGTGCCCTCGCCCCCATATGTTGGCCGTTGATGCCCTCATGTATCTCAGCCAATATATACTCTGTCCGGTCAGGCCCAACACAAAGCAACATGGGGGTGTGTGGACCCTTACGGTACAACTTTCCCTCTAAAGTGGTATATAGCACAGCATCTCGGATCAACTTTTTGGCCTCGGTTTCATCATCTGGGATTATCCCCTGCTCTAAGTATCTGATTATGGGCTGCCTCCAGTCGGACGCTGTCGAAATCATCATGACACAAGTGGGATAAGCCAGCTCTTGTTGGACGACCGTTCTGTGGTTGCCCACGCCCTTGGTGCTTACTAGCTTCGACAATATATCGGCCCTTATGTTTTCTTCTCGGGGAATATGGGAGATGATGACTTCATCAAACTCGACAATGATCTCCTTGACCCTGGCCAAGTATTTGATCAACAAAGGACCCTTGGCCTGGTATCTACCTTCAATCTGGGCCGTAACAAGCTAGGAATCTATGAAAACTCTCACCTTCTGAGCTCCTTGCTCTCTGGCCGAGGCCAGTCCGGCTATCAAGACCTCATACTCGGCCTGATTATTCGATGTTGGGAAATTGAGCCGCAGAGACTGTTCAACTGATATTCCCTGTGGGCTCTCTACTATAATTCCTACTCCACTTCTTTTCATATTAGACGATCCGTCCACAAAGAGTGTCCAGATTTCTTCGTTGGCCGAGGTCGACGGGGTGAGTTCAACCAAGAAGTCAGCCAAAGTCTGAGATTTTATTGCATGTCGGGCCTCATATTTTAAGTCAAAATCGGACAACTGTATTGCCCAATTCATCATTCTTCCTGCTAAGTCTGGTTTGTGGAGGACCTGCCGAATAGGTTGGTTAGTTTGTACTATGATAGTGTGGCCCTGGAAATATGGCCGCAATCTTTTAGCTGCCACCAAAAGTGCGAAAACCACCTTCTCCAACTTTTGATACCTCAACTCCGAACACTTCAAAGCTCGGCTCATGAAATACACGGGCAACTGAGCCTTGCCGGCCTCTCTTACCAACACGGCACTCACTGCTTCTTCGCCCACTGACAAATACAGTATCAGCTTCTCACCAGGTTCCGGTTTGGACAACACTGGTGGTGAAGAAAGGCATTTCTTGATTTTCTGAAAGGCGGCCTCACATTCTGGGCTCCATCCAACTCGGGCTTCCTTCTTTAGCAACCAAAAAAAGGGAAGGGCTTTTTCTGCTGATTTGGGAAGGAATCTTGTCAATGCCGCCAGCTTGTCAGTCAGCTGCTGGACTTCCTTCTTAGTTGTTGGAAACTTCATGTTCAGGACTGCTGCACACTTGTCCGGGTTAACTTCAATTCCTCTATGGGTCAACATAAAGCCCAGGAATTTCCCCGCTGTTACCCCAAAAGCACATTTGAGCGGGTTCAGCCGGATATTGTTTTCTCTCAACTTGTTAAAAGTCTCCTGCAGATCTCGGATATGATCCCCCGCTGAATCGGTCTTAACAATCATGTCATCAATATACACTTCTATATTTCGGTCGAGCTGCTGGGCAAAAAACTTTGTTCATCATGCGCTGATAAGTGGCTCCGGCATTCTTCAAGCCAAAAGGCATCACCTTATAACAATAATTAGCCTCCCCTCCTCTGAAGGCCGTCTTCTCCCGATCTCCTGGATACATTGGGATTTGATTGTACCCAGAGTATGCATCCATGAAAGACAACAACTTGAACCCGGAAGAGTTGTCCACCAGCTGGTCTATGCTCGGCATTGGATAAGAGTCTTTGGGACAAACTTTATTGACGTCAGTATAATCAACACACACTCGCCACTTGCCGCTGGGCTTTTTAACCATCACCACATTAGACAGCCATGTAGTGTATTGGATTTCTTGTATAAATCCAGCATCCAATAGTTCCCGGATGTGATTCTCCAATGCTTGCTTCCGATTAGGGCCGAGATTTCTTTTCTTCTGAGCCATCGGTTTTGCACCGGGGTACATGGACAATTTATGGCAACAGAATGCGGGATTCATCCCAGGGATTTCTGAAGCTTTCCAGGCAAAAACATCTCGGTTATCTCCGAGACATTTTATCAACTCGGCCCGTGCAATCGGGTCGGCTATCATCCCAATCTTGGTGACTTGGGCAGCGTCTGGGCCGATCTGAATGTCCATGAGCTCGTCTGCTGGCTCGGGTATCCATTCCTCCTTCTTCTCTCGCACATCAAGTTCCACCAGGTTTATGGGCTTCACTTGCTTTCTGTCCGATCTCTTGGACTCCTCTCGGCCTTCCTGGCAACTCGGAACTGATGAAGGGCCAGAGCCACTTTCCTTTACAGCATTGAAATAACACTGGCGGGACTCCCTTTGATCTCCGCAAATAGTGATTACTTTGCCATTACTTGCTATCAGCTTCATCTTCTGGTGCTTGGTGGACATCAAAATATCCCACTTATGAAGTGTGGGCCTTTCGAGAATCACATTGTACGGGGAAGGAAACTTTCCTACCACGAACTTAACTCTTTCTGACCGGAAATCCTCTTTTGTTCCCAACGTAAGTCGCAACTCAATGGAACCTCTGAGTGCGGTATTCTCGCCATTGAAGCCTGACAGCACTGTTTGACATGGCTTCAGGTCTTCTTCATCCAGGTTCATCTTTTTGAATGTCGCCCAGGATATAATGACGGCACAACTGCCATTATCAACGAATATCTTTTTAACTCGGCAATTGGCTATGGTCCCAGTTATGACCAAGCCGTCCTCATGTCCAGGTATCACATCGGCCAAATCTGCTTTGATGAAATATAGCAAGGGTGGCTCAGCCTTATCACTGGTGGTTTTGAACCTGGGTTGTTCCCTCACTGTCAGAACTTCCCTGAGGTATTTGCGGCGTTGATTGGCCGTGTCACCTCCTCCTCCCATAGCACCAGTAATGACTTTGCACTCGAACTCGGGCTCTGGGAACTCCTCATCCTCTGTCTTCTTCCTTTTCTCATCTCGGCCCTTCTGATCATCATTGGGATTGCCCTTGCGCTTTCCTTGTTGCCCCTGGGTTTTAATCACGTACCGCCTCAACTTGCCTTCCCGGATGAATTTTTCTATAGCATCTCGCAAGTCCCAGCATTGGTCGATAGTATGTCCTGGACCATTGTGAAATTCACAAAAGCGAGAATGGTTAAGGCCGGCCTTCTTAAACACTAGCCGAGGTCGATCTACTTTTTTCATCTCGGTTAACGCTACTTCCCTCCATACTTGCACTCGGGAAGTGTTCAGAGGAGTATACTTGTCATACTTGGTCTCATATCGTCCCGGCCTGTGGCCAATCTCCGGGTTCCTACTGGGGGGACATTCCCAAGGTGTGGGTGATGTTTCGGCAGGGATCCATTCCTCTTAGGAGCATTATTAGCAATCTCCATCTGTTCTAGCTCCAGATATTTTTTTGATCGGATCCTGAATTCCAACAAGGTTTTGACCGGGTCCTTATATATAGATTTCGCCAGCCGAGATGATCCGCTGAGTTCGGCCGACAACAAGTGGACGTGGACCTTCTCTTCTAAGCCCTGCACCTGCAGGGCGGCCTCCTTGAATCGGTCCAAATAACTCTACAATGTCTCCCTTGGATGTTGGCGGATTTTTCCCAAGACAAAATCAGATTTCGGCTGCTTCTTACTCGTCGCAAAGTTGAGCAAGAATCTCTGGCCGAAGTCTTTGAAGTTGCGGATCGACCAGGGTGGGAGTGTGTGGAACCAAGTCTGAGCAGCACCGGTCAAGGTAGTAACGAAAATCAGGGAGATTATCGGCTCGTCTATTCCTCGTACGCACATCTGCATGTCAAACTCATCAATGTGCACCTGTGGATCTTGACTGCCATCATATTTAGACAGGAAAGACCCATCAAAGTCTTCTATGAAGCGGGCATTAACGATCTCGTCCATGAACGGGCTATTTTTATGTTGTCCCCGCCGGTACTTCCTTCTGTATACCTCGGCTCCCTCTCCGGCTCGGCCGGCCGAGATGCTCCTGATGACGGTCTGGCGAGGAATCTCGGCCCTCAAGGGCACATTGTGCTGCTCCGGGCCGAGTTCTGACCGACGAGATGTTTCTCCCTGTTCAAAGTGAGGGTTCTGCTCCGGGACTCCAATCTCCGTGTCATGCACCGGGATCTCCATACTGCCGAGTCGTTGTTCCACCTCGTGTCTCCATCTCGCACAACGGTCATCTAGTTGTGCAATGACAAGGTTCATATCTTCCTGCCGCTGAAGAGCGTGCCGACGTTCGAGTTGCTCGATCCGAGTTAAAATAGACTGCAGCGCGTTGTTAGTGAGGCGCTGCATCGACTCGTGCTCCACGTCGGCCGGCGCAGGGAGTGGGTTTCCCAAGTCTGCCGGTAAGGGAAGTGGGTTGTTCTGCCCCCGAGATGATGCAGTGTCTGTGAATGCATCTTCCACCCGGACGGAGAGTGACCTCCTCAGCACGGGTGGGTCTTCTTGCTGTTGTCTTCTCGTGTTTACCATGGTGGGAGTCGAACTTTATCGTTCCCCACAGACGGCGCCAATGTTCCGTTCCTTACAAACGAATATCTAGCAGTAATGCCAGAAATCAATATATGATCCAACTCCCTCTCTCTCTCTTTGAAGATGCTTATGAAGATTTAAACACCTCCAGGAAGAATATCACAGCACTGTAAACCACAACGTAACAGTATGTGTGTACCTTGCACCTTTGGGGTGAATAGCTATTTATGCTTATTGACCTGCAGAAAAATAAGGAAATTATGTCAATTCTTGATCTTGATCTTCTAAAAGATGAACAAATATTTTGGATATTCAACGAAGAATTAATCCTCCATATCTTTATTGATTTCGTAATTATTTAGGATCCAATCTCTCTTAATTTTGCCATAAATATCCTGACACCAACGGTATTGGGCTTTTTGGCCTTTGGCCCAATATAAACATCCATAACAGGCTTCATTTGGAGGTTGACAAGTTGACGAGTGATTTTGTGCTACAACAAATTGTACCTATCAGTGGTAACCAATATCCCAAGTAGTTTCCTGAAATTGATATTTCTGCAAAAGGATGTATATATCTATGGTTAAAATATGTTTTTCATCTAAAAATGTTGGATTTTTGTTCCTACAAGAAAATTTCTACATTTTCAATCCTCCTAAAATTAAATTATGTCATAGTGTGACTCAAAAATTAGATTTGGATTATTCCGGACTAACATTAAGTTAAACAATGATATACTTCAAATTTATAAAGACTAAAAAAAATACCAAAAAATTACAATATTTCCAAATTATAGAGACAAAAAAACATATTGTAGCATTTTTCTTTGGTAAAACCTACTCCCAATGATGTCACTTCATAAGGCAGCGAAGCTTCTCTGACTTCCACTTGGAGCTCATCGGGTTCCTTTCAAGGAGAGGACTTCTCGTTGTCCATTAGCAAAACCAAGGCCGCCATAGAAGGTCACCACACTGGAGCATCGAAGGGACACTCTTGTGGATCAACATCAAAGGTCGTCGAGTACATACATTGTTGAAGGGTAATACTAATGCTGAGGAGAAACAATCTGAGAAAGGGAAAATCTATGGTTGTTTTAGTCGTCATAAATCGCTTCATATGTTTGCCAAACATTTTTGGCGGTTTATAAACACCTATTAAACAGGCTAAAACATGTTTTTCAAATGTAAATTTTTTTCCTCGTAAAATTGAAATATACTATTGTTTGCCTTAGAGCTAAGTTATGCTAAAACATGATATTTTGTAATAATGTTCTTCAATCCTCTTCCCCACTTACAACCATTTCTAAACTTAAATCATATTTGGAAAAATCATTTCAATTTTTCCCAATACATATAGTTTAATTGTATCTTTAATTTTTTCTTTGCCTAGATCAGAGATCACTGATGTTCCACAACCCTCTAGTTCAAAGAATTATTCCGCTTTTGATGTGCGATTTATTCTGGTCCAAGAGAATTTTGCACATATAAAAAATCGAACACAAATTCTCTCGCTGTCACTAAATAGATCATTCCCTCAAATGTGACATACTAAAACATGTTCTTCAAGTGTACATTTTTTGTCCTCGTAAAATTGAAATATATCATTGTTTGACTTAGAACTAAGCTATGCTAAAACACAATCTTTTGTAATAATGATATTCAATCTTCTTCCCCAGTTACAACCATTTCTAAACTTAAATCATATTTAGAAAAATATTTCAACTTTTTCTCCACCATAGGTCTAGTTCAGTTATATCTTTAGTTTTTTCTTTGTCTAGATCACAGACTATCGGTATTCCACAACCCTCTGATTCAAAGAATAATTTCACTTGTGATGTACAATTTTTGTTGGCTCAAGAGAATTTTACACATATAAAAAATCGAACACATAATATCTCACTAAATAAATCGTTCCCTCATATGTGATATAATGGGACCTTTACAATATTGCCCTAACTCTATTTTAGTTTAATGTTTTGTTTATGAGTGGGAAAGCAAAACACAAAGAACAGAGAGAAAATGGAAGCTAACTGCCCCTAAGGTATAGAGTGCCTAAAACATCTCATAACAAACCAGAAGGACGGGGGAGCACGTTGCCAGCAAACAAAGATTGTCTCTGAAGTTTGCTCCAAACTTGGCTAGTGGAGGTTCCAATCAAGAGATGTAAAATCTCGAATTCTCGATATCAAAGGGGCATAAGGATGACAAGAAGGGACACCATCACGAACAAACAATATCGCCATTTTGGAGACGCCTCTCACGAGCAAGACTGAGGTCACGGAAGATTCAATTCAACAAACATATTTGAAGAGTAACTGCAGGAGCCAATGAAACCTTCAACCCATTTACCATGCTCATATCTAAGAACCCCACCAAAACCAGAATGGCCTGGGTTCCCTAGAGAACTACCATCTGAATTGACTTTATTGATTCAATCACAATTTTGATCTTTAAAGAAAAAACTTCTAAAACAAAATTTTATAATATACTTCATTTAGATCAAAGTGAATAGGCAGATAACCATAGATCCAAGGAATGAGAGATCCATTGAAACTTACACATTGGTTATATAAGTCAATCGACCAATTTGTTTAAACTTTTTTATTGAAAAAAAAAATGTTTATTTTAATAAAAGAAGTAGCTTTCTATTTTTTTTATTTGTCTAAACTGCTTATGCTAAAAAAATAATTTTATGTTATTTTAAGAAACAAATCTTATTTGTTTATTAAAAGTATCTTTTTGAAAAGTATTTATTTTAAAATTATTCTTTTAAGTTTACTCAAACTGGCCCAATATTACAACAAAAAAGTTGTTATCAAAGTTTTTATATTTGAGGGGCTAGCTTTCTAAAAGAAAGAAAAAATTGGGAAAAAGAAAACCAACAAAATATGACATGGTTAATACATAATTTTATCTCTTAAACACATGATCATGGATTTAATCCTTGGATGTATATGAAAAAACATTTATTAAAAGTTAATTCCTCAAATGAATCTTAATACCTCCAAAGATTCATAATTGATTTTCGATAAAAAAAAAAATACCTCGATTCACCCAAAAAAGAAATTTAACAAAACCGAAGCTGCCATTTAACAGTATTCCTTTCTCAACTTAGACTAACACTATCCCCAACCCCCACCCCCCCTCAAATAAATAAAATAATGCATGTTTGTTTCAAATTAATTTTTTAAGCTCTCAAAAGCTAAGATGATATCCTTGTAATAAACGTTTCTTCTGGAAGAAATTAAATAAACAACTTATTCCAGACAGTAACTTGTGAATAATCAAGATTGTGCACACACTTCTCATAACTTGTGCTAGTACCTTTTCCCTTCATAAAACCACTTATGGCTCCGTTCAATTTACTTAGGCTGCACAAAACATCTAATATGCATGCTACCTAACGTAAGATCATGTCAGAGTGACCACCAAATTAGTCCCTAAAATTACAAGCATTGGTCAATTCAATTCGAGAAGAAAAAAAATTGCCATTTAATCATTGGTTCCTAACATAACTAAACACTATTCATTTCAGTATCTGAAATAATTATTTTAGTTTGTGCATTAAACAGAATAAATACTTTTTATATAATTAAAACTCATAATAAATAAATATATTTGAATATATAAACTGTTTTGAATTTACATTGAATAATATGGTTATTAACTATTGATAATTTCTTTTACAATCTTATTGCATTTCAATCTAGAGACAGATAAAAAAGATCGAATGAAAAGGATAGATAGACGGTGAAGAAAATAAAGTACACAGGTAACGATAGTAGTTTGAGATGATAGAAATTCTTTTGGCTAGTTGGAAGAATACTTAGTGATATAAGAAATATACTGAATTAGCAAATAAAGTATATCGTTCTTCATCACTTCACATATATACCGAATCTGACATAGTTCTTAAAGGCAGGCCAGAACAGATTCCCTAACAGAATAGAGTATAATTTCTTATGAATTAGACAAATATTGCAGGTAGTAGATTTCTAAATATGAACAATATAAATAACAAAGCTAAGGACTGGCTTTCTATTCATATATTTTGTGGAAACCAATGACATCGTACAACTCATGTAACCTAGTAGGCTTTGTTGTTGAATTTTGCCGACACAGAATAATATAACCAGAAAAGTAAACTCCTAGTAAATAGTAAGAGAGAACTTCTCAATTCTTATAAATATCGTGTAAGTCACATTAAACATGAAGGTGTTGATAATCCTTTGTTCCCTTTAGCTAGTGGGGCTTGTCTAGTGGAGAGTGCTCCCCCTGCAGAGGCATTGGTATTTGGAAGCACCTAAAAAGTACGCACTTTATGAATTGGAAATGGCATAAGATGACAATTGCAAAACAAGTATTCCGCTACGAAATTGAAATCACAAGGGACTATATGAATGGCCAATCAAAACTAGAAGGATTAAAATCATATACTCACAAGACTAACTTGATCACTGGATCCTCTGCAGCAGCTTTTCAACCATTATTCTCTGCTGAGCACCACTCAATGTCTCTGAGTTCATAATCGCATTAGCTACAACAATAGTTGTGTGTGGAGATGCTGCATTGACCTCGATGAAAAAGTTCAGAAAGGAAAGCTGAAATTAATAGAATGAAATTTCCCCCAACTCTAACTCATAAATGATGGTCAAGCATATGCTCAATACGAGACAAGTCCATTGAAGAAGCAAAGAAAAAGAACATAATATGGCACGCTAGAGATAAAGGGTGTCTGCATACCCAAACACGTCCATTTAAGCCAACTGCTATCTCAAAGGACAGTTTCTTCCCTAAAGCATCAAGTACTGGACATGTGGGAGAACTGAGAAGCCTACAAACAACACACAATCTCTCATGTCAAGATCTTTTAATGTTATGCATAGACAACCAAAATTAAATTCCAGACATACATCCTTGATTGACCCATTGTACACTCAAACATATAACCATCTTTTAGGGCACCAAATTCTGCTGCTTTCCCACTGGCTAAACAAACACCAAAACAAAATAAAAGGCAGGGTTAGGTCATCAAAAATAAAACAAACAAATTTAACCGTAAACAACAAAAAAATCTATAATTAAGAGGCACAAAACAAAAAGAACTTAAAATAAAGTCAAGATAAAACACCTACCATCAGTGCACGACAGCTCTGGATTCATTCCAGGGTTTGCTTTTACAACCCGCACGTATATCAAAGTACCTATCTGCAGGTGAAGCATTAGGCATAAGAAATATAACCCACAGAAACATGATAGACCAACCGGACAGCATTGTTTAACACCCAAAGAGTAAGAACAATTCAAGTGCTAGTTTGAAAGCCAAATCAAAAGAGATGAAAAGGAAAATGTAAATAATTTTTACACTTCATTTCTTACAAGAATTAATACAAGCATAAAACATACACTCTTAGAAGACTGGCTTAATTAGGTTAACCAACAATGCATCTTTGGTAATTTGTGGCAGTAGCAAAATTCAAAGATAGCAGTCAAAAAGCACTCCCTGCTTCATAGTCCTAATTTTACACTAAAAGATAAATAAAAACAAAAAACTGTGTTGTTGACTTGTTCTTCCATATTCAGTAAATCCAAGGAATTTGGGCAGACTACAAGGAGCAGCAACATGTGTTGTATGTGTTGTTAGGATTCATTTTGTAAATCCCATTTGGTAATGTTCTATTTTCCTGTCTTATGGCATAATTCATACCAAGAAATACTTATAACCTGCAACTTTGCCCAAAGACACAGCCAATTTAAGATGGTTGGAGTTCAAATTTCTAAATTAGACATGGTCACCTGACACAACTTTTCAAGCAGACTAGTTAAGTGACTTGAAAGCATAAAGATCAGCATCAAGATCATGGCTTGAAACTGATTTCATGGAGATGGTTTTTTTTTTTTTTTGGTCATACTAGTCTAAGTTACTAGTCCCTCCCATGGTTGACCTCAGTCTTCTGCTAGTCCACAGCACCAAAGCATAATACTGATCCCCTTCACCTATATCTAATTATTTATATTAATGATCAAGGACTACAAAATGAACCTTCTATCCTTTAGTTTGAGTACACTGCAACAAACTCTTAAATTCCGCAACAATCGTCGTGATTGCAATTTGCAAATACAATTACTATAGAAAGTTGCAGTGTTTTGAGGTAGACAAGGCTTTCACAGAAAGAAATAATTATGATTGTGTTATCCTTATATACTCTGAATAAACATGTTTCTACACTTCCTCAAAAATAAGTTCTAACCATGAAGATAAAGAGATGAAGTGATTTACTGAAACTAAAAACAAAGCATTGCATTCTTCTACTTCTATGAATCATGAGAGACATCAAACATAATTTTATGCAATTAGCATACAAACATAATTTATGCACACCTCAAACCTAGGTATATTTCTTCTAGTTCCTCCTTCAAATGCAAGCACCGGTAAAAATGCTAAAGCTGGTCCTTTTATGTCCACAAGAAAGTTCTGCACAGCAATAAATTGATATTTTTATCATAGAAACAAGCACAGAGCTAGGTAAGAAACAAATTTTAATTATTTTCAAGAAATTAGAAAAAAAGGTACAACAGTTGACATAGAACCAAGCAATCCATTCATTTTAAGACTTTAAGATACGCTAGTAAATTCCTTTTAAATATCTTAAATTAACATTTACACAATATTAGTTAAGTTAAGATGAAGCCACCCTTGATTATCAGCACGTCTTTGTAGAAAGAAAGCAAGTAAGCAAGAAAGAAAGCAAGCATAAACAATTTATTGGTCCCTTTCTTTCTTTCTTTATTACTTTCTTCCATATTTGTTTTCTTGACATGAGTCTTTGTAGTTTTAGGCAAAAACTAATGGTTTTAAGGAAGGCTAACACCATCACGCCATGGCTAATTCTCTTTTTAAGTCCATAGTCCTCATTAACAACTTAAGTCTGAAGACAGTTAAATAATAGAGCCTAAATAAAACTTGAAGCCAACAAAAAAGCTTGAAAAACAAAAAATAAATAAAAATTTCCTTACATCTGATCTGGAGTCTACAACAATTCCAAGAACAGAATCCTCTGCATGTGGCACATACTGAACAAAACAAAAGAATCAGAATATGGAAGAAAAAAGATAGCCTTGTTCTGTTCCTAGGAGAAGAAACATTAAAATCCTACTCCATACATAATAAGAAGGTAAATTACATAACATAATTCAATGCTAAAAAAAATTATAAGCACTTTAGAAGATAGTCTTCTGGAAGAATGCAAACTGATATTCATCTTAACAGCGATAACTTAATTCCCATATATGATAGAATATCTACGCAACTATGAATTAAAATGGAAGAAAGTGCACAGACATTTAACCTAATTTCGTGACTGCAAATATTTACTTAATTCAAGAGGGCGTATAGACCCAAAGCAAACATAGAAAAAGGTCCTCCGCAAAATTCTTTGACAGATACTATCCTCCAATGTAATGACAAACAAATTTTGACACTTACAAATGACATTACACTGAAATTGAAACAATTTATTTGAGGATATTATTCCCACCATCTTTGGGTTTAGCCATCTTGTTGTAGATCAAAAGCATATTAGCCCCTTCTAAAAAAGCTCCAGGAATACATGTATGTTAGACTTATGCTTGACTTAAAGGAACATATTTATAGCTATGGGTAATTGGACAGTAAATTCATATAGCACTAAGAAAGGAGCATATTAACCAGTAATAATGAAAAATCAGCATTGTCATGTCAGTCAAAGCCATGCTTTTACACATTAATACATAGATCATGACCACAGAATCATACTCAAAAAACTAGAGACCTACCTGTCGTAGACCGCCTCCAAGTTTAATTGTCTGGTTTATCATTTTAGAAAGGTCAAGAACCACATCTCCAGGACACTATACAACCATTGACATAAATTATAATTATAATTAACATACAAAACAATGCTCAATGTTGTATCAATCATGCAAAACAGAGATGAATAAGGGCAAGCATTCACCACTGATTGGTCTACTAAGTTTGTAAATGAACTGGAGGATTTTGTCTCCATTTATTGAACACAAAAAGGACGCAGAATAAATAGCTCTTAAGATTAAAAAAAAAAAAACAAAAAAACAAAACAAAACAAACATTGTTTACAAGGACTAAAAACAAAAAAAAAAAAAATACAATACAAAAAAAAAGCACTAAATTACAAGGACTAAAACAGTATTTAAACCTTTCTGAAATTATTTTTAACAGCATACATATAATTTTGGAAACTACTTTTCGGAATGGATATATGTTGTTCTGGAAAGTGAATTCTAGTAATTTTTATTATTTTATCTTGTCATAGCCTAATTTTATTTTAATTTTAATTTTTTGTATTTGAACATGAAATACCATTTTAGTAAGATGCCTGAGGTGATGGATATACCAACCGATGAAGAACAAAATAAGATTGTTGATTGTAGTGAGGCGTTCGTTAAGCTAATGTGTGGTTGTCATAACCATGACTAGGCGAAATATATTAGTGGGTCATTCATATGTTGGTCGACTGAATGCTGAAAAGAAGTCTTTAGTCAATGATATGATAAAGAATTCAATGAAGCCAAGAAGCATACTACTTACTTTGAAAGATCATAACTACTATGAAGCACATTTACAATGTCTAACAAGTCTATCGATCTTCTCAGAAAGGTCCTAGAGTGGAAATGCAATACTGGGTCAAATTATTGGAACATGATTATTATGTGTACTGGCATAGAAAGATAGACGGTTCGAATGTTATTAGAGATATATTTTGGTCACATCAAGACTTCATTAAACTTCTTAGTACTTTTCTCGATTGTTTTGCTCGTTGATAGTACTTACAAAACTAACAAATATCGATTGCCGCTACTCGAGATTGTCGATGTCACTTCAAAAGAGTTAACATTTTCTGTGGAATTTGCTTATGTGGAGTTTGAACAAGCTAAATAACTTCACTTGGGTTCTAAACAGTTAAGAGAATCGCTTATCAATGATAATGAGTTACCAAAAGTGATTGTGACTGATAGAGTCATTGCTTTGATGAATGCAATGCAAATAGTCTTCCCTACCTCTTCTAATTTGTTATGGTGTTTTCGTATCAACAAGAATGTGAAGGTTAAATGCAAGTTAATAGTTCAGCCAAAAGACAAATGGGACCTAGTCATGGATGCATGGGCTGATGTGATGAATTCTCCTATTGGAGAAGATTAAACTTTGGAGATCAAGGAAAAAACAAAAATTCAATGTTGAGTTATCGCCAAAACATTATATAGAAGCTTTGCTAAAGCATATCAGGACCTTGATTATGTTGGAAAAATTACTCTCCTGGATAAATCGTGTGAACTAGCATTTCCTAATACAACTTTAAATGTCCACCTCCTAAAAGGGTAAGAACAAAGGGTGATCCAAAAGGTTAAGAGCCAAAGAGAGACAAATCAACTAAACATGATCCTTTATTTTGGGAGCATGTTGATGAACTACTCTCTATTATGTATGAGAAGTTTTTTAACTTTTAAAATAATTATTTTAAACTAATTTAAATAGTGACATGTAATTAAAAATAACAATGTAAAATTATTTTACATTATCGGTACATAAGTATTACACTCATAACAAAAGCATCTTATAACGCATTTGGTTTCATGTCTTGGACATGATTTTTCACATCTCAAATGTGATTTTAAGAAACTAATAATTATAATTTTCACGTCCCAAATATAATTTTATATTTCTTAGCAAGTTTTCAAACATGCTATTATTAATTCTATTTGTTTAATCAATTTGTGCCACAATTATTCTTGAGAGTGTTTTTTAAATGAATAATTATACAAGGATTATAGATTATGCTCAATCATATCGGGTACTCCCAAGAAGATCTTGGTTGATGGTTTGTGCTTGCAAAACTGAATATAATCCACTATAATCTTTTCTTTAATTATACATTTCAAGATTTCATTTTTACAACGGTCACCTTTTCAATTAGTCATCCTGATTCCTGAAAAACCAATCTTGCATGTAAGAGAGAAGGCTAAAATTTCTTCAAATTTGTTTCTCTTTTATTAACATTTCTATACTTTAACTCATTCATTTAACAACTTTAACTACAAATATATACCTATGATTTAACAACTTTAACTACAAATATATACCTATGACGTATTGAAGGCTCCCGAACAATCAACTGAACAATTAACATTTTCAAACGCATTAGCTTCTTCTCCAATATCTTCCTCCATATTAATTTTTCAGACATAATATTGTCATATATCCACTCGTCGTTGTCCATCTTAACAAATAAAAATAAAATTATTTCATTTTCAAACATACACATCATAATATTCAAAAAACATACGTATTCATACACATTAAAAACAACTAAAATCTTTTTTAAAAAAAATTATAAACAACAAAATTCTTTTTAAAATTATATTTAAATTTTTTTAAAAATAATTTATATACCATACAGATTACTCAATCCTACTAATCCGTAAGCTTCATACGGATTACTTAATCGTATAAACCATATGGATTAAGTAATTTGTATGAAACTTACAGATTAGTCAATATGTATGCAACATACGGATTACTCAATCCGTATGCAACATACAGATCACATTTCACTTACGGATTATGTAATCTGTATCATCCATATAGATTACATAATCTTTATATCAGAAAATAAAATATTTCTTACCTCGCAACCACCACCCACGAAAGCCTCTCCAACGACTGCCACCGGTAAATGCCGCTACCACCACCTACAACTACCTCCTCCAACACCAGCACCTCCAATGCACAACCAAAACACAAACAAGTGAGCAAAAGAGAAGCAATTGAACAACAGCAAACCAAAAGAATTGAACATAGATAAGCAAGCCAACTAAAAAAGCAACTGAGGGCAATTTTGACATTTTCAAACAATTGTATAATGTATAAGAACTTCAGATAGTGTATTTAACACAGAATGATGAGTGGACTCTTTTATACTTCTCTTAGACCCAAAACCAAATGCTTTACGTATGCACCTTTTATGAGATAGTGATAAGAATAGTTGAGGCCAATTTACCAAAAGGGGGTATTTATTTTTTTTAATTACTGATTGGTGGTAGTTTTTAAATTATTTACGGAAAAGGAGTAAGTCGTAAAAGATTTTACGACTTCTATAAGTGAAGTCGTAAATCTTTTTACGACTTATATTTTTTTATTTTATTTAACTAAATCGTGTATTTATTTACAACTTCTCTAAGGTGAAATTTTTTTAAAATGCGACTTCAAAGTCGTAAAATGAAATCGTAAATGAATATACGACTCCTTTGTAATTTTATTTTACCTGTATACGACTTTGAAGTCGTATTTTTTTTAAGGAAGTCGTATTTTATTTTACGACTTCCCGTTATTTTTTTTTAATTTTATGGTAAAGTCATTAGGTATTGTACGACTTTACCTTTTTTTTGTTTACGTTAATTTCTTTTGTAATTTTCTTAAAGTTTTGTTTATTTTTTTAATTTATTTTGTTCGGTAAATGTTAATAAAATTATTTTATTTATTACTTAAAAATATACTAATTTTAATATATTTGTTTGATCTAATATTTTGTATAATTTTTTATTTTTTATTGAATATTAATATTAAAAGATAATATTATTTTGTTTTGTGATTTATTTATTTTTTATTTTATTTTAATTGTTGTTTCATATTTTTATTATAAAAATTGTCTTATTGTATAATTTAGAAATTTACAAATTAATATATGTTTAATTAA
>PYAF01000926.1:73911-95489 GCA_007407185.1 Glycine tomentella
AGTATCTTACTTAAATATATATTAATTTGTAAATTTCTAAATTATACAAAAACACAATTTTTATAATAAAAATACAAAACAACAATTAAAATAAAAAAACAAAAAAATAAAAAAATAAAACAGAAACTAAAACAAAAAAATATTATCTTTTACTATTAATATTAAATAAAACACAAGAAATATATACAAAATAATAAATAAAACAAAAATATTAAACACATATTAATTTGTAAATTCTTAAATAATAAATAAAATAATTTTATTAACATTTCATAAACAAAATAATTTAAAAAATTAAACAACACAAAAGTTTAAAACATTTAAAAACCAAAACGTTAAAAGGAATAAAGAATGGGAAAAAAAAGGTAAAGTTGTATAATGCCATACGACTTTACCATAAAGAAAAATATCAAGGGAAGTCGTAAAATAAAATACAACTTCCTTAAAAAAATACGCCTTAAAATTATAAAAGAGTCGTATATTTATTTACGATTTCATTTTATGACTTTGAAGTCGTATTTTAAAAAAAAATACATTAAAGAAATCGTAAATAAATACACGATTTCAGTAAAATAAAATAAAAAATATAAGTCGTAAAAAGATTTACGACTTCACTTATAGAAGTCGTAAAATCTTTTACGACTTACGTTTTTTCCGTAAATAATTTAAAAACTACCACCAATCAATAATTAAAAAAAAAATCCCCTTTTGATAAATTGGCCAATAGTTGACGATAAAGACATTTTATATTAAAAATAATTGTGGTTCTGCGTAACAACTAAAGAAAAATTTAGGGTAATGTTTTAAGTGGTTTTTATATTATTTTTACTTAAAATTATAGTTGAATTTTGATAGTTTATAAAATATTGATCGACGTTATTACTAAGTAGGAATTTCAATTTTAATCAAAGAATAACACTAAAAATATTACTTGTTGTTTGTTTCCATGAAAATAGAGAAGAAGAAAATGGAAAGAAGGAAAATAAAATAAAAAAAATACTTAAATTTCACTATTTGTTAGAGAAGATAAACACGAAGAAGTGTTTTTTTTAAGACACAAGAAAATCGCCCCACCCCCCCTCCCCCAAATTGGCATGAAATTGGGGTGTGATCTCTTTATCATTTTCTTTTTTATTTTAGTTTCTTAAAAATAAATAATTTTCTATAACACAAAAAGTTAAAAATAAAATAATCAAGTAAACATTTTTTTTAGGGTTAAATTTATTTTATCGGTAATTTAGTATAAAAATTTCTATAATTTATTTATTTCTTTTCATTCCTTTTCTACTTATCCAAACAAGCGGAAATTATTTTGGCTTTTTCATTTCTTATTTCTATTCATTCAAACACCACATCTTTTCTACTTTATTTATCTATTTTAGTTTTTCATTCATGATTTTTATCCTTTTTCTTTCTTTTATTTCTAATCATGAAAACTAAACATAGGTTAAGAAGAGCCCTAGAATATTAAAATATTCTATTTTCGGTCTATAAATATTAATTGACATTGGGTTGTGATTGATTCCTGAATGGAATTTTATTCTTATGCCTCACCATATTTACTTTTCCAATTTTTTGTATTGGGCCGTGAAGAGTTGGCCTTCTAAGAAAACAACCTAAGAATTTGGCCCACAGATAGGGTTGGGAAAGTTTGCGTGCCATTGTGTTTAGTGTCATTCCAACCGAGGGAAGCTATTAAAGTGCGAGTTATCTTCTTTCTTTTTTTTTTTTCTAATAAAGAAATATTTGGGATTTTTTATTTGAAATCTAACTAATTTTTTTCTCATCGAATGGTTCCATTTTAGGATAAAATGGTAACTTCGTCAAAGTGTGAATTATCTATGATGGAAAAAAAAAAAGTGAATTATTCAATATAATATATGAAATGTAAATGAACAAACGAGGATGCAATGTCCAATCTGGCAAGTGTCTTCCCCCCTCCCTTAATTGATTATGCTTGTGGCGTGTGAATGTAATGAAACATTTTTTTTTCTTTGTAAAAAATTAAACATCCATGCAAAAACTATTATTAAACAATTAACATGTATAACAAAATAACAAATGGATAAGAAAAACAATTTAAAGAGTTAACATATAAATTCATGTAACAGCATGTATTAACAAATACATATTCTTCTAACAATAAATTGGAATTGGACAGGGATGAATGAAGCAACAAACATGAATTGAGGAGGGACCACACCATTCAGAGGCATGGACATACATAATTAAATGCTTCACATGTTTGTCTAAAGTTATATAATGAGACACAACCACCACACCCACCAGCCTCTCTAGGCACCTTCACCTCCACTTTCACCTCTCTTTTTTTCATCTTTCTCTCTTTTGTTCCCCATCAGGCAAAAAATATTATTCACAATCACCCATTCCACCTTGGCTTTTTTATGTATGTACTCATGAATCTTAGTCATGGTCATGGACCCACTATTTCTTATTATGCTACCTATCCATTAAGCCCCCATTAAATGTGATTAGATTACCAATTATTTTGCTAAGAAGACTACCAATTTAACTGATTGTGAACGTTTTCACCTCTTCCACCTTTTCCCTTTTTTTATCCATGAATTGCGCATTTTGTTTCTCTTTTGGTGGGTAACTAGTGTCATAACAGCTTCTTCATTTGATGACTGGACTCCATATATTTAGAGTTGTGAATCCCGGCCCCGACCAATTGGATCGAGATTGGATGATTTAATAGGGTTAATTTTATTATTGGACCGATAATGTAATTGACCCAGGATGATCAGGTTAAATTCGGTTGGGTAGGTCACCGGATTTTGATTGGATCAGTATAACTCGATCGGGTTTTAATTTTTTTTTTAAAATATATATTTTATTTTGGATTTAAAAAAATAAATTTTTGATTTTAAATTATTATCAATTATTATTTTAAATTTTGGAATATGAATAAACTTTTCTTATTCAAATAATGTTAACTATATATTTATATATAATAAATATATATATAATTTTAAATTTTTAATAAATATCGTGTCAAAGCAAACCAATTAGTATCCATTAATTTGAATGGATTATATATAACAGTGGAACCGGATTATATATAACACTCTATGAGAAACATCTTATCATGTTTCATTCGAATCATTTTCCGTGCATAAGGACAATCTCTCTTGTAATATCTATTAGTATTGGCATGTCTAAATTAAAGTATTTCATGATGATAGTGCATTAGTTCTCTCGTGGGAAGTGTTGCATGTAACTAAAAATCTAAAAGAATCAAGTTATCCTTAAAAAAAAATTCTATTTTTATTAATCCTTCAAATTTTTAAAAAATTATTTTTAATCTTTTTTATTCTTTGTGTTAATAATATCATAATTTATAATTATTTTTTACGGTCATTTTTTTAATTTTTTTTTGAAAAATAATTTCTACCGATCTAAAACCACTATAATATGTAAAAAAAGTCACAATTCAACATTCATGTTTGTTTTTATTTTTTTCTTTAAAACCTCATAACATATATGTTAAAAAAATGTCACCAAATCATATCAGTAAAATATTTTGATGGTTTAAAATCATGAGAAATTGTGAAATTATGAACATAATGAACAAAAAAGGATTAAAAGTAGTTTTTCAAAAATTTGATGGATTAATAAAAACAAATTTTTTTAAGATTGAAATAAATAATTATCCAAACTTAAAGAATTAAAAACATATTTAAACTAACTAATCGAGTAGTATTTTTTTTTTGGTATTAACTGATCGAGTAGTGTACTTTGTATTGAATTTTAAACAAAATGTATAAAAAAATGCACAATAGTAACTTGGCTGAACAAACTCTAAAAAGAAAAACCTTAGCTGGACACATAATTAATGCTTCAACATAGTACCCGCGAACTATGCTAATGTATCAAATGAGCTAAGGATCTTGCGTATGACAGGTCCTAGGTCTAAACCTTCACTTAGTTCTCTTTGTGAGATAAATGTAAAGTATTTTTATAAGTATTTTTTGAGTTTTTTTTTTTTTCTGTTTTAGACTAGAGGATCATTCACTCTTCCTACATTTTTTAACTACCAAAAATAAAAGTCACCCGAAAAATAAACTAGCTTAATGATTTCATACCTTCTGGATATAACGTAGGCTGATGATAAAATTTTTGGACATTTGAGAGGAACAAAAAGAAAGCGAGCTTTTTGCCTAGTTTTTATGAACAACTTTGTAGAATTGTAGTGTTCACCTATTCAATGTTTGAGTTTCAGTGAGAGTTAGGCAAAATATTAAAATTAATTTCCGAGAACATAGATTAATTAATGTAAAATTGTTCTTAGTCATTGATTTTGAGTTTGATTCATATATATACAATTGCATTAACTACTAAAAGAGAAGATTTTATTATGCATATTGTTTGTGGTATAAAAGATACTTGTAATCTCTATAAAAAATACATTAAAAATTAACTAAAAATTATTATATTCTCTTACAATATTTGTTTATTAATTTTCTTAATGTTTTAGAAAGAAAGTATTGGATAAATATCTTTCTAAAAATAATATTTTTCTCATTTAATAAATGAGAAAAATTATAAAATTCTAGAATGAATCACTGTACCATGTTGCTGCAATGTTAAGATGAACCTACCCGCCATCATACATGTAATACTTTGGCCAGTTTTTCAAATGCTCAATTCAATTGTGTCATTTTAATTTAACATTATTCCAATGTCAATCATTGATATCACACTGGACCCTCTCTCTCACTGGACCAATCAGGCTTCATGTTTTGAGGGATAACCATCAGAATCTCTATATTTCTTTCACTTCTAATTAACTAATAAGTGATGATAGCCAAAATGGTAGCCAGCAAATTTTGTTTTCTTTACTTTCATGAGTCTGCATCTTTGCCCTCAAATGAAGCAAAACCTTTTTTTTTTTTTTTTTGTGGTTATCAACGTTTTGGCCTCTTTTGGACATTTTAGGTTAAAAATTCTTATTTTCTCAGCCTGGGTCCTCTCATAGCATGATATAAACACAACCATTGCAAGTCACCAATCCAATTCAAAAGAAACTTAGAAACAATTTTTATATTCACATTAATCACTATTCTAAGAAACCTTTTTCATATTCATATTTATCACTGTTCTAAAGAGGAAAAATGATAATTTATGGTAAAATGTACAGTAACAAGCTTGGCCCAGTTGGTAAACAATGACAAAACTTAGTGATATACTTTAGTTGCTGTAGAATTAAAAGGACCATTAACTATAAAATTGAGATAACATTAAATGCTACTTAATGCAGGTCGATTTTAATAAAGATAGATTATTCAAACTAGTCAAGGAATATTCACACACACAAAAAAAAATCAAGGAAAATAACAGAAAAGTTAGATGAAATAATTAGTTGAACTTTATTAGGTGGACAAGTGAAATGGATAATAACTAATAGGAGTCTGGAATTTTTTTTTTAAAAAAAAATTCTTTTCACTTTTTATGTTTTTGACTCATCTAAAAAATACAAAGAAAAACAAACAAACAAAAGCAAACATTAAAAGGGTAAAATAATGTAAATCAATCAAGTAATTGAGGGATTCAATCCTTTTACAAACATGACAAATTGAATCACAAATCCTCACTTCCACAAGTATAATTTACCAACAAAAGCCTTAAATGTATATCACGAAAAAAAAAAAGATGGGTTAGGTGTGAGAACATATTATGGATAAAAAAAGCTAAAAATAAAAGGGCAAAATAGAAATGTAACTCCCCGCTTCAACCCTTGCCCCACTGTATTTTTTTTTTTATATATACTTCTTTTTGTTACACACACGTGAGATAAGATTTATTTTTGTACTATTTTTTTATATTATTAAAATATAAATTAATTATTTTAATTGTTAAATAATTTAAATTATAATAATAATTGAATAACGAGATTATAATTATATATTTAACCAAAAATAGAATTTAATTCTTAAGTTTTTTATTTTAAAGTTCTTTGCATTTATTAATTTTTATATATTGTTTGGACTAAAGTACAATTAATAATCTAATAAATAATGTATTACAAACTGTATAAGTCAATTCAAATTGTAGAAAAAAATGGGGCAAGTTTCCCATAGATTTTCTCAAATCCGATCAAATTAACCTAACAAAGATGGGGCTGAGTTTAAAATATTTTAACACCCCTTTATTTATAAACCTAGACCTATTTATAAACCTAGACCTAAACTTATTTTAACACACACATGAAATCATATTTATATGAATTTGTAATTACTGTAATTAGTTTCTTATAGTGTTTCTTTGTTGCATAAAAATGATAAAGAAGAGTGTTATTAACACATTTTAAACATACTTCTTTTAACATATACTCTATTAATGATTGAAATTTATTAGAAACAACAAAATCATGAGTGAAAGTTATTTAAATAAGATGTGAGACTCATAATTTATTATAATTCTTAATCAATAAAGTGTCACTAACATTTTTTAACTGATAAAATGGAGAGTTATTTCCAATTACCAACATTATAAAGCAAGACTCAAATATCATGTTGGGACTACAAGAAATGACCTATTTAGAAAGGATTACGGCCCTTAAATGTCAAGACATCTTCCTTAACCACTTATGTCTCTCTAATGTCAAGACAACTCTTAATGTTTCTTTATGTAAAATCTTATTGCACTAATAAAGATATTCATTCTATTGGAGTATAAAATACTGATATTTTAAGGAAAAATGTTTTGAGGTTAATTCTTGCATATTTTACGGTTACCATTCACAAGAATTTTTATGTGAGTCTTGTTTATATATTTAATATGGTGAGTCTCACTGTCTTACATGGCATGTGTTTTATATAGTAGTTAGGCTACTTGCAAGGACAATGTATCAATTACTAAATGCAATAATTAAAATTTCCAACATAATTGGGAGGCTATTAAAATATTATGAATGAATGTAAACAGTTGGAAGAAGGAAGAGTAGATGACATTGAAAGAGGTGATTGAATGACATTGCCTATAGTGTCAAATTTAGCCCTTTATGCTAGAATGTGTCTTTTGTCCAATGGAGTGTCTAAGCATGTCTTCTAATGTATCATCCATTCTATACTATGTTGTAACTATTTTTAGACGGTATAACCATTTTCGATTATTCTGTTAAAGTTGTCAATTTCTATAAGAAGGGTTAGTTAGCAGGGTTCAGAGTGAGTAAGAGAGAGCTTCTGAACCAATCTTCATTGTACTATATTTTTATTCCTGATAAAACTTCTATTGTTGTGTTATCTCTCTTCTCTTTCTATCATTTGCTTCTTTATCTGTTTCTGTATTTTTTTTTCAGTCTTAAACTTAACAAATTGGTATCAGATCTTCAATTCAAATTAATTTTGCATTGTTTCGTGGTGGGTCTAAGTCATCCGAGATTAAACATTTTGTTTGTTCTATTCGTGTTGCATCTTCAAGATTTGATCCAGAAGATAATCAGCACAATCAACATTGAAAAATTCATAGGGAATAATAGCTTCAACCTTTAGTGCGTCAAGATGCATGCAATGTTGAAAAATAGGGAATTTGGGCACCTCTCTCTGATCAATCGTTGAATGTTGATAAGTTATTCCTTGAGTTACAAGATGAAAAGGCTCACTCGTTGATTCTCTTGTTGTTGTTTGATGAAGTTCTTTATGAAGTTTTTGAAGAGAAAATCACTTATGCATTATGGCTCAAGTTGGATAAACTCTTTGTGACAAAATCAATCTGCAACAAGTTGCTTCTAAAACTTTATGTATGTTTAGCCTCCCAATGAGAGAAGGTAAATGATAATTGTTATGCATACGTAAAATTACATGTAAACTATATAGCAATTACCTCATATTTTCCTCTTTTAATGCTTCTTTTTGTGGTTAAAACGTAGGAATTTAACTTCTTCTGAGCTTTTATCCAGTATATGCTAAAATTAGTTGATTTATAAGGTATTGATTGTATTTTTTGTAGATTTTCACTGCAAAGGCATGGAAGGTGGATTGAGGGTCTGAAGCTTCGCGCTCAGCGCACCAGGCCCGCTCAATGTGACCAGCTTGTTTAGCGCGTGGTCACTTATCCAGCTGGACTCTGAAGGTGCATTTAGCCCGATATCTCCCGCTTAACACGCGACCACGACACAGGGCTGCGTTTTAAGGAGAAAAAGGAGGGAACTAAAGACATACTTCATTAGATGAGAAGACAGGCAAAAGACAAAGTTAGGGCACGAAATAGAGAGAAAACTCACTCACTTGGGGATCCTCTTCCTCCATTTTTCTTCTATTCTCTTCCATTTCTTTTGTTTTCCTTTGTATTTTGTAAGCCTCTCATGACAATGAGAGGCTAAACTATCCATTGTTGGGAGCTTAGCAACCAAACACTCTTGATGTAATGATTCTCACTATCTATTTAATGTTATTTTGATATTATTGTCTCTTTTCTGAGTTTATTGTCTTGTTTATGGTTTGATCACCCATGCACATGTATGTTATAGGGTTTATGCATTGGGAAATGTTTGTTTCCTAAGAACTTGAAAAGAGCATCTAGGTAATCCATGTCTAGGGATAGAATGGTATTATTTAGCCTTAATTATGCATCTTTATTCTTAAAGCAAATTATTTGATGTAGCTCTTAAGGGATTAGGAGTGAAATTAGGTAATTTAGGCTCTTTCACATGAGGGATCATGGTTAGGGTAGGTTAGCGGATAAAGGTAATAATTGGAATAACGTTAAATGGTGAAAAATCTCTAACATTGCATCAAGAATAGTTTTGGTAAGTCGTGCCCCCAACATGTTTCATATTCTGCATCAAATGACAACTCACCCCCAAGTGTTTATGTTTTATCTCTTTAATGTGTTCTGCTTAATTATCTTTATTTATGTTGAATTTTATGTTTCCACATTAGTATTAGATAACTAACAAATTTAATTCATTGTTCGCTTAAAATTAGAAATATACAAACTTTGAGTACAGTTAAAGTCCCTGTGGGCTCGACACTCGGACTTACCGTTTTATTATTACTTGGACAAATTGGTACGCTTGCCAAAGTTTTAACAGTACACCACTAAAAGAACATCTTGATGAGTTAAACTTTGTTTCTGATGGAGCTCCATGACATTGATGTCAAGATAGAAGATGAAGATCTAGCAATGATTATGTTAGTCTCTCTCCCTCTTTCCTATGAGAATTTTATGAGTTTTCTTAGTTTTGGGAAAGACTTTATTATACTTGAATTCTAGAGAGCTTCAACTGAAAGCATTTAGGAATGATGATATAGCCTCCGCTTTCGGATTATCAATAATTGATTCTACTAAATGATAGAAGAAGAAGAAAGGAAAAGGTATCAAGAAGAGAAAAGTTGATCCAAAGGATATTTGTAATTACTGCAAAGAACGTAGTCATTAGAAGAAAGATTGTCCAAAGAAAGATTATGTTCCTGTTATTGTTTAGAATGAATCCTCAATTGAAAATGATTTGGTTCTGGTTGTTAGTCCAACAATTACAACAACATTTTGAACAATGGGTACTGAACTCAATTATTCTTATCATATGTGTACACAAAGAAGCTGGTTTATAACATATGAGAAGAAGTCTGATGGTAATTTTCTAATGGGTAACAATACCTTTTGCAAGTCAGTCAGTATAGGTTTTATACAAATCAGAATGCATGATGGAATTGTTAGAACCTTAAACAATTTTCTCTATGTTCCAAAGCTTAAGAAAAATCTAGTCTTTGTTGGTGTTATAAATTTAAAAGGTTTTTCTTCATAGGTTGAAAGTGGAGCTATACAAATTAGAGGAAAAAGGAAGTTTATGGTAATGTAGGGGACAAAGCAAGGAAATATGTACATCCTTCAAGGGTCCACTATGACAAGCTTTGTCTTAACTGTTTCACAAGCTGGGAGCCATGCGTCCAATGATAATTCTTTACGACATTTGTGTTTGGCCCACATGAGTGAAAAATGACTAGAAATTATAAGCAAGCGGGGCTTACTTGGAAATCACAAGGTGGAATCTCTTCATTTTTGTTAGCACTATGTCTATAGGAAGCAACATCAGAAGAAATTCCCAAAGGTTGTGCACACTATGAAGGACACAATGGACTACGTCCATTCTCATTGCTAGGTAGGCATGACAACGGGGCGGGACAGGGGCGGGTATTGTATTCCCCGTCCCCGTCCCCGACTCAAAAATCGCTCCCCAATCTCTCCCACGATCCCCATTGGATTTTAAAACCCGTACACATCCCCCCTCTGCTACTGGGGGTCGGGTTTTCCCCGTCCCGTCCAACCCCCGCTATTTGATTAAAATAAATAAAAAATAAATTTTATTGAAATAATAGGACAAAAATGCTAATTACGTAAAAAAATAATAACAAACTTACATTCAAAATATGCGATCATAATTTAAAAATTATAAAATAAAACCAATCAATTCAATTTAAAAAAATTACAAAATAATATATATATATATATATATATTAACATTATTTATTACGGGACAGGGGTGGGTATCAGTAATCTCATACCCACTCACCCCCATTTTTGGCTATTGGGAAAAATTCGAACCCGAACCCGATAAAATCAGTTTTTCCCCGTTAAAATTGGGGCGGATTCAGGCGGGTACCCACGGGTTCGGGTCTCACTGCCATGCCTACTGATAGGGACCTTCGAGAGTTGCATTACTAGGAGGGGCAAGGTACTTCCTCTCCATCATCAATAATTACTCCAGGATGACATGGTTATTCATGATGAAACAAAAATTTGAAGCTTTCAAATGTTTTAAGCATTAGACGATTCTTATGAAGAATCAAACAAGAAGGACAATGAAGTGTCTTAGGATTGACAATGGTTTGAAATTCTATAAAAATGAAGGCATTGCAAGACAACATATTATACACTATACTCTGCAGTAGAATGGAGTAGTTGAAAGAATGAACGCGACCTTGTTGGAAAAGGCCAAATGTATGCTATCCAATTAAGGGATGAATGTATGCTATCCAATTAAGGGATGAGTCAGTCAACACAACATGTTATCTCGTATATCACACATTGTCCATTATCGTAGATTTCAAGACTCCTATGGAGGTATGGTCTAACAAACCTATCAAATACTCAATGTTGAAGGTGTTTGGATGTCCAACATACTATCACTTAGGTGAAGATAAGCTGGAGCCCAGAGCTAAGAAGGGTGTCTATATATGCTATAAATATGAAGTTAAAGGATTAGAATCTAATCTTCGTTAGAAAGAAAGGTCATTCTGAGTAGAGAATTCATCTTTGATGAACTCTATATGTTGCATTCTAAATCTAAAGAAAATTCAGGCATGTCTAAAGATGTCACTAAGCATGTGGAGTTTGAGAGCCCCACAATAAGAAATTTTAGTGATCAAAAGCAGTTTGAAGCACCTAATGAGACTAATAAGGATATTTAAATGCAACTTCAACATCATAATTCAACACCAATTGAAGGGTCTTACTGGACGAGTCAGAACCATCTAAAGTAGCCAAAAACTACAACACCCAGAAAGTCTCAAAGGCAAATCAAAGCACCTGAAAGATATGACTTTGATAATATGGTATCTTATGCGCTATAGGTAGCAGAAGAGATCGATTTATTCGCCAGAAAGTCTCAAAGACAAATCAAAGCACCTGAAAGATATGGCTTTGATAATATGGTGTCTTATGCGCTATAGGTAGCAGACGAGATCGATTTATTTGAAACCAACCACTTATCGGGAAGCAATTTCTTGTTCAATTTGAAGAGTGGATGATGTTATGAATGAAGAGACAGAATCCCTTAAGAAAAACTAGACTTAGTATCTAGTTGAATTATCTAAAGGCAGTCGAGGAGTAGGGTGCAAGTGGATCTTCAAGAAGAAATTTGAGTCATCCATTGATGAAGTCATTAGGTATAAAGCACGTCTGGTAGCGAAAGATTGTAGTTAGAAAGAAGGAATATAATGAGATCTTCTCTCTAGTAGTTTGAGATAATTTAGTATATGTTTTACTAACTCTTGTAGCAACTCTAGACATGAAGTTAGAGCAACTTCATGTCAAAATAGCCTTTCTCCATGGAAGATTGGAGAAAGACATCTTGATGCAACAACTTGAAGGTTTTGAGGCGCAAGGAGGAAAAATTTTGTCAATAAGGTGAAGAGGTCTCTCTATAGGCTGAATCAATCTCGAAGGCAGTGGTACAAGAGATTCAATAAGTTCATTGTTTCTTATGGGTACAACAAAAGTCCCTATGATTCATATGTCTATCATATTAAGGTGGAGGATGGTTCCCACATTTATCTGCTACTCTATGTGGACAACATGCTCATAACATCTCAAGACAAGTCTAAAATTCAGAATCTAAAGTCATTACTCAATAGTGAATTTGTGATGAAAGATATCGAAGCTACATAACAGATTTTGGACATGGAGATCAAAAGGGATTGGGTCCAGAAGAAGTTTTTCTTATGTCAAAAGAAATACATTCAAAAAGTGTTGAATCATTTTGGGATGACATCCGCAAAACCAGTTTGTACTCCTTTGACAACACCCATTTGTCTCACTGAGCTCAATGTCACTCAGTTAGAATCAGAAAGGGAATACATATCTTGTGTTCCTTATGCAAGTGTTGTAGGTAGTCTCATATATGCAATGGTGTGCACAAGACCGGACCTAACATAAGTAGTCAATATGTTGAGTCGATATATGGGTAAACTTGGGAAAGAACATTAACAATCTGTGAAACATATATTCAGGTACCTTAAGGGTTCAATTGATATTGGACTGGTCTATCAAGGTGACACATCTTGTGCTCTTGGTGGATATTTAGATTCTGAATACGCTGTAGATTTGGATGCAATATGATATGTGACAAGGTATGCATTCACAATTGGCAATTCTCTTGTTAGTTGGAAGGTTACACTTCAGCCCATACCCACCTTGTCCACTACAGAAGCAGAGTACATGGCTTTGGCAGAAGCAACAAAGGAAGATATATGGCTGATAGGTCTTATCAACAATCTCAAGTTTCAACATGATAAAGCTATCATTTTTGTGACAGTCAGAGTGCATTTTGTTTAGCCAAGGATAAAGTCCATTATGAGAAGACTAAACATATTGACGTCAAATACCACTTCATCTATACTGAAAATATGATTGTAGTCTATAAAGTTGATACTAAGGAGAATTCAACCGATATGTTCACAAAGTTTGTTCCTCAAAGCAAGTTCATGCACTATCTAGATCTACTTAATGTAAATTGATAAAAATAAACAGATTTATAATTGATTAAAAATTGTTATTGAACCAAGGTGGATATTATTAGAAAAAGGAAGAGTGGACAACACTGAAAGAGGTGATTGGACGACACTACATGTAGCGTCTAGTCTAGCCCTCTATGCTGGAATCTATTTTTTGTATAGTGGGGCATCTAACTATGTCTTTTAATGTGCAGTCCAGTCTATATTAGTTAGTCTGTTAGATGATTCATTAACAGTGTTATGTATTGTAGCTATTTTTGGCTGTTATAACCATTTTTTATTATTCTATTATAGTTGTCAACTCCTATAAGAGGGATAAGTTAGTAGTGTTCGGAGTGAGTACGAAAAAACTTATGAACTAATCTCCATTGTACTATTTTTTATTAGCAATAAAACTTCCATTGTTACATTGTCTCTATTCTCCTTTTATCATCTACTTCTCGATCTGTTTTCATGTTTTTTCAATCTTAAACCTAATATAAACTATGTAAACTCTAAAGTCATATAATATCTACACAACAGTGAATGAAAAATCCTTCATTGCCCCACATATATGTCATTGATGTTCACTATTACTATCTACATTGATGGAGTATATCTTAATTAAAGTAAAAATCCCATTGGGGTCATTCATGGAACGTGATCCATATAGATCACATACATCAATCACATGCCTAAGAGAATATATAGGAATAATGGCCAATAAGAAGAATAATCACGAGTCAAATATGCTTTTTTTGTCTTATATATTAATATTAATTTGTAGCGGCAGCATGGCAAGTATCCACTATTCAACCAATATTATTATATTTTGTCTCAATGTTTTGAAGAGAACAAAGCTTATAATAAAATAATTAAAATGCGTAAGAAAATCCATAACATGTTGAGATCTTGCATTAATCAAGGATTTTTGAGTTGGATTATTAGAACATTGTTCTGTCGTAAGATAGTCAACTTATGCCATTTGCCTTGCTTACATGTTCAATTTTTAACTTTCTATGTCTTATCTTTCTGTTGTATTGTAAATGTGATATTCCTTCAAAACTTTATACAACACTTCGACTCTACGTGTTTGTTTGGATGTGAACAAAAGACCGTTTGTAATCAATTTGTAATGTAACATTATAGCTTGTTTACATTTTTGAACAAATGCTCTTTTTTTAAAGTCAAATTCATTTAAAGTGATTTTTTAAAAACTTTTTCCGTTAAATAAAGTTAATTTTAAGTACAGGATTTAAATAATTTATTTATGAAAAAACATATTTAGATTTTAAAGATAATTGTACTTTATTATAAAACATTTAATTTTATTAATCTCATTTGTTTAAATAGAGTTTTGTCTAGAAAACTTTTGTAATATATTCTTACTTTGTCTAGAAATTTTTTAGAAGGGAATATATATATATATATATATATATATATATATATATATATATATACTAACAAATCCCATTAAAACTAATTATTTATACATATAAAATTTTATACTATAAATTATTTCTATTTTATAGTAAGATCACATGTACTCTCCCGATTAAACATTTTCTTTAAATATTTATTCAGGATTCAAAGTTAAATGTGAAATTATTAATTTAGTTAAAATAATCTTATATTTGTATTGATGGTTTTAATGTAAATTATTTCTAAACAAATATTTACCTGAATCGTATTACTAAATTATAAAACCAAATTATCATAATTAAATTCATTTTGTATATAATCAAGAGTATAAATGGGTGCATGCACCCCTGACTTTTGAGAAAATACAAATATATATCTACTATTGTTATCTTTTGTATCTCCTACTTTTATAATTTGTATTCACTATTCCCAAATTTTCAACTGTTGTCAAATTTTATGTTTTATTGTCTAAGTTTTTCCTTAAGTTTTGTTCATCTTTCAGTTCATCGAGTACTTTACGTTTTATTAAACATAATATTTTGTTCTTTTTTCAGCTCATTATAGAGGACGAGTTCTGACACAACGGTAAATTTGTGTCTTGATAACTTGTTGATCATGGATTCAAATCCGAAAACAGTCTTTTTGCATATGCAAGGGTATTCGTATAAAATGTATATCATGTGTATGATTTAAGAGTGTTCGGCCTGCCAGAAAATTTGTGGCGGTTAAAAACTGTCACAAAATTCATTTTTACTTTTTATTTTTATTTTTGCACGTTTTCTTTTTATGGGAGTTAAAATTGCCACAAAGTGCGTTTTTGCATTTTTTTTTTGCCAAAAATAGTATATTTTTTATTAAAAAAACTCATATTAATCTTTCTCTAGTTTTAATCATTTCCATTAGTTCTATAATTATTTTCATTCCTATTTGATTAAGTATTAAAATTGAGATAATGTATTAAATTTCTATTCTCTCAAATTTCAATACTATCATAATTATAATAATTATTAATATTACAACATATGTCATTAAAAATCTCAAACATAATTTCAAACCTAATTTTTATCCAGGCTTACGCTCAAATGCTTTTTGGAATGAATATGAAAGGTAGGGGTACGTATTAATTAAACTTAATTGCTTGGATATTATCCACAACACTTGGCCACATGCATCTTTGAAGAATGTGTATCATCTAGGAAAATATTGTAATACTTGAATGTATTTCAAAACTTCAATAGGAATCTATGATGATTTTTGTCATTAATTTAATGAAATCCAACAAAATTTGATCATAATCTTCCAGACTTATAGCCTTGTCTTTGTCAATATATTTATTTATGCAATTAAAAATATCAAACATAATTTCAGCATGCATAAAATTTCAATGTAATAACAAGCTTCAAGTTGAAACAATGTGCATGCATAATGTGTTCAAGTAAGGAAATCTAATTAGTCAAACCATTGAAATTTTGAAACATATATTACATCCAAAATAGTATATTTCAAAAGGAATTAAGCATCAAGTTGCATGAAAATTACTATCTAATGATGATCCTCCTCTTAGTGTTAGCACATCTTGTCCACTTCCTTCATCCTATGAAATAAAAATCATATCATGTCAAGTATTAATAATATATTAAATTTAACACAAGAATAGGAAAAGTACTTACAACTACGTTACTAGTATTATGACCAAACATAGCACCCAACTCAAAAGGAATATGCCTTTCCTTTGACATTCTCTTCAGAAGTTGTCAATTTGTCCCTTAAACAAGTGATCTCCTCTTTCAATCTAGAGCTCTCGGCTGAATCAGAATTTGAAAAACTAGACCCTGAACCACTAAAGATTGTGGTGAACCGAAATGCAACACTGTGAAGACCTCCTAGTCCTAAGCAACACACATGCCTAATATGATCCTTTCCCAGTACTTTACCCACACTATCATTAGCTGAAATTTCTATAAAGTTGTCACTTTGACTCATTTCTTGTGTCATCTTGTCCTATAAATTACAAAAAACTTTCACCATATTCATAAAAAAAACCAACGCAAGTAGTGAATGAAAACCATGATGGGAAAAAGGCCTATGCAAGTAATATCTATTCAAATTGTATGCTGCAACAACACAACCAGAATGCTTAAATCTATAACAACAACCCTCCCTTCACTACCCAAAACCCCACCAATACCAATAGCAAGAGCACCCCTTCCAATACATCCCCAAATCAGCCTAAACATCCCTTGCATAACAATTTTCTACCTCGCACCAATATCTATACTACACACTAACATACAACATAAGGGAAAAACATGCAAGAACAATAAAGTTTTTGGAAGTTGCAAGTTTCATGACTAGACTCATAAGAACTGAGAATTGATAAAATTAAACACCAAATCAAGCACAAAAAATTAGAAACATATGGAATTAAGAAATAGAAAGGAATCTCATAAATTATCCCAATAGACCTTGCCTCCTCATTGACATATGATCCATTTTTCTTCTTGTGAGTCATAATGTACAGTTATCCTCGACCCACATTACGCCCAAGATTTACTTCCTAATACACGACACGTGTAAGTTCCAAAGAACAGAAAAAATATTTAAGACTCGAGCAAAACACAAAATATTTACCATCTCATGAGGAATTTATTTGTACCATCAGTATGATGAATTTTTTGCTTTTTTCTAACTTCACTAGTTTTCTTGCATAATTCCTATGAAATAAAAAATTTATTAATTAAAATAGAAGCTCAAAAAAAATTAACAGCAACAAATATTTGTTAAAATTACCTTATATTCTGGCCTTAGATGATAATCAACAAATGAACATTAGCAATTAATTATTCTCTTGACAATGAAGTATCATAAACACTATTCCACAAATTTGTCTTGCCATTCTTATACTTTCTTGACATGCAAAGAAAACAATAACGCTCAGCAGCTAATTTTGGTGCTTGGATATGAAACTGATTCTTGAAAAAGGCAACCAAAAAAAATGACAGCAGATCATAATTAAAGAGAACAAGGCTAAACAATTTGGTGTATGCATATACCATTACAATATTAAAGCAACCATCCTTGTATGATTTTGGAACATTTGACCAACTATCAAAGTTAACTGGGATGTTTTTTTTGAATCTATGGCAATACATCCACAAATTGATGAAAGAAATGTAGCTGCTTCTCTATAGGCTTGTAGTTGACTATTAAATGACACAACTATACATTCACCACGAGGCATCACAAATACACTTGGTTTTGTTAGATAAACCTTTTAGGTATTTCCTTGTTCATCTATCAAATGGTGATATAACATTTCATTAGTAAATATAACTATAATTGATAGTATTTATAAATTCAATTTATATTTCTATTTAACAAATAATAAATAGCATACACTATGCAACCAATAAGTACAAACTTAAAAATAAATAATATATGAACACAAAGTTACTGATCATTTTCCAATTCCCATTTCATTAAATAAAATTGATGTTGACAGCAACAATTATTACCTATGACTTGTACCATCCATACTTGAGTAGCCTCACGTCCTGCACTTTTCTTTTAAGTAGATGCATATGGTTGCTAGATAGGAGCCATAGAAGGAGGAATGTAAGGTTGTTGATTAGAAGCCATATGAGCCATAAGAGGAGGAATGCAAATAGATTACTTAAATCTTGCTCATGGTACAGCTCACTTTCAAATGTCATGTCTTTTCCAACTTCTCACATATCATACAAATATCTTGGCATCATGTGGACAACAACACTCCAACCCTTATTTACCTTATCATCAACATAATACACCATTTGTGCTTGTGAAGCGTCAATATATGGGTCATGTTCTTCACGTTCACTAGTGTGAATACGTTAAGAAAAATTCACTAAATTAAATTGTCAAACATCTTTTCTAAATCCTCTAAGGTGTGTAGTATCTGCCACTTGCACCTAAACAAGGCAACTCAAAGAAAACTACAGTAGTTAATCTCAATTATGCCCTCAAACTTCCCATAATAGGGCAAATGTACTTGCCTCAAATTTGCATCAGAGCTACTTGCAACACATGAAGTGTTTGAAGTCAGAAAAAATCTATTATTTTGGGTATTTAAACCTTCATCTCATCCTATGGTCCTAAACTTGTAGTCGTTGATGGTATATGCAGTATATCTTCTTGCAATTGACATTGGGCCCATAACTAGATGCTTTATTTCATCTAGAACTATATTTGTAATGTATGGATTTGTAATCTAATTATGGAATCATGTTAATCACCAAATTAAATTATAATTTTGACATGAAACTAATTTTAAACTTACCCAAAGAAGAAACCAGATTGCAAATCCCTTATTAACTATCTTTTCCAACTCTCTATCTGAAAGTCTTTGATTTCTTGTCCTCCTCTTTGTGTATGTTTTGAATTCACTACCATAATAAAATTCACTTTTAAATTCAATACATGACTAGACTCTTACTTTCACCACATATAATATGTCTAAGTACTTACTTAATGTATGGCTGGACTTGTGGACAATTTAGCAACAAATATCGATGTGCTTGTGTTATCTCTAATGGGGTAAGAGTGAAAGTTGATGAACTTCCCACTGGTCTGCCTAATTGTGGATAGATGATTTGAGAAGCTTCTTTATTATTAGGACGATCATCAACACTTCTTTTTCTATTCAACCTTGACTCGATCTCTTCATACAGTCAATAAAAATTGAGAGTCTCCACAACCAAATAAACTTCACTTATAGACCCTTCTGGTTGTGCCTTATTCTGCACAAAAGACTTCAAATGTCCTAACATCTTATCACAAAAATAACAATAATTTAATTAATATATCCTTTAAAAAATAAGTTAAACATAACAAAGTGTATCTACCTCTCAATTGGATACATCCAACGATAATGCACTAGCCCTCCTAATTTCACTTCTTCAACAAGATGACAAGTTAAATGGATCATCACAGTGAAGAATGATGGAGAGGTAATAGGATTTCCAAAATGGCAAAGTGTAAGCACAATTCGATTTTGCAACTTGTCATGATCTGAGCCGTTCAATCTTTTACAGCACAACTCCTTGAAAAATGAGCAAAACTCTACCAACAATGCAGTCACTTGATCAGGTAAAACATTATGTATAACTATTGGAAGTAAATGTTGCATAAGGATGTGGCAGTCATGACTCTTAAGCATAAATATCCTAGACTTCTGATCATCAATGCAACGAGATATGTTACTTGAGTAACCATCTAACATCTTCACATTCTTTAGTGTAGTGAGAAATATCTTTCTTTGTTGTCTTGTCATTGTGAACAATAAGGGAAGATATTTTCCATTTTCATCTGATCAACAATTTTCTTTTATTCCCATATCTTTCAAATCTTGATGAGCTTGAAGATGATCTTTTGATTTTTTGGCATTAATCAATGTGTACAACACATTGTCAAAAACATTCTTCTCAATGTGCATAACATCAAGGTTATGGCGTAAAAGATTATCCTTCCAATAAGGAAGATTAAAGAATATGCTTATTTTCCTTTGTTGCTCATTTTTACCATTTGACTCAAAGATCCTTTCAAAGGTTACATTCATATCATCAAGATACTTCAAAATGTCTAACCCAGATAACAATTTTGGTGCATCCCTTTCTTCAATTGTGCCATCAAAGTGCATCTTCATCAATCTATCTTTATGACCTCTCTCCAAAAATCGTCAATGACCCATGAAACACCACTTGCTACTAGAAAATAATCGACAAGGGAAAGCATCAAAGTTATACGATGGGCAAGCATACCCAATATAAGTATTCCACCCAGATAAATTACAAAGTCCAGGGAAATCACTAATTGTCCACATGAGAGCCGCTCACATTTTAAACATTTCTTTCAAAGAAGAATCATAAGTTTCCACACCTTCTGTCCGTAGTTCATTCAACTCCTTGATTAGAGGTTGTAGGTACACATCTATCTTATTCCCTGCCATTTTTTTATACTTGGAATGACCATAAAAAGAATCAAAAAAGATTGCTTCATGCACTCTCAAGGAGGTCGATTGTATGGAATTAAAAGCACCGACCATATACTATGCTTATTATTCATGGTTCCGTATTGGCTGAAGCCATCACTTGCAAGGCCAAGGCAAACATTTCTAGGTTCTAAAGCAAATTCAGGGTGAATTTGATCAAAACTCTTCCATGCATTAGCATCTCTTGGATGCCTCAATAATCCATCTGGGTTGTTATTTAAAAAAATGTCATCTTATGACTTTTTTGTTTTAGAACATGCAAATAACCTTTGCAAATTTGGTTTTAAGGGAAAGTAACATAAAACCTTTGTTGGTACATTCTTTTTACCATTAGTACCTTTTGCTTTCCATCTAGATTGTTTGCAAATATCCAAATTTTCATCTTTTCCCCAATAGTTGATGCAATTCTTCGGACAAACATCTATCTTGGTATAATTAAGACCAAACTGGTAGATCACCTTCTTTGCCTCATAAAATGAAGTAGGAATCTTTTCATATTCAAATGCATCTTTCAATAACTCCAAAATCATCGTCATTGCTTTATCAGTCATACCGCACAAACATTTTATATGATACAACCTTAATAGAAAAAGACAACTTTGAGTACTTTCGACACCCTTCATACAATTGTTCGATGCCATCTCTAAGCAAATCAGCAATTTCTTCATTTATTTCATTAGACATAGTGTTTACAAACTGATACAATCCTAAATCCAAGTCAAGACATGGCTGCACTTCCTTTGGCAATTAAAGGACCAATGACAAGGGCTAGAATGCAAATGCTTCAAGATCAAATCAAGTTCAACCTTAGCCTCTTGAAGATCCATGAAGAAAGCTGCAGATTGCTAAATTTCTCTGTAATAATCGATTACCAGTAGGTTGTAATCGATTAA
>PYAF01000926.1:95589-114844 GCA_007407185.1 Glycine tomentella
TTCCATGGCGTTCTTTCCCTTCCATTTCTAAACCTATTCCATCAAACCATTTCTTAAAATCTCTCAAAATTCGAAAGCTGTCCAAAACAGAGTACCTCATACTCTGTTTTGAGTTTTCTTTGGAAGAAGTGATTCCAATCCAAGGAAGATCGGGGCAAACGTCGATCTGGAGTCTCCTTTCGAGTTCAGATCATCATCACAAACTCAGATGCTTCTTCATACATATCAAGCTACACATCATGTGTTATTGTTCCCAAATGCATCATTTATCATATCTATCACTGGATTTTTATTTTGCAATGGTTCATCTATTGCTTTAGTGTCCCTTAATTCCACTGTTTCGTATGTTTCACCATTCATATCCAGAATCTGTAATTTTTTGGGAATTTCTTACAAATTAAGTGGTCAAACACCACATCTCTAGTTTCCCATCTATCGTAGTGACATTTAGGACATGTACACCTTATTGCACCATTGACAGAGCAATTCTCAAATACAAAATCTAGAAACTTATTTAATCCCTCTAGATATCCAGTTGTATTTCGGGGCATATCAATCCATGGTTTATCCATTATTCAGTTGTTCTAGTAAAATCAATAATCAGTAGAACATAGTCATAAAATGAAAAGGCTTAAGAGATCAAAGGAACAATAGTACATGAAAGGAAATTCTTGAGGAATTTTTTTATCAAGCTTATTTCAACTAAAAAGAGATCAAATTAATGAATGAATATTGTACCTAAAATGAATTAGGTAGTGATTAATGTGACAGGAACTAATTTTACTATGGATTAATAGAGAAAATACTCAAAGAACAAAGATTAGTCATCTGATTACAATCTTAATATGCACTATGCAGAAAGTATAGCAATAGAGAATGAATATAAACATTATGATATATCTCATCACAATAGTAAAGATAATGAAGCATCCTAAGAATCGCATTAAACAAATCCAAGATTTAGAAAATCTCTTTACTTACTTGAAATTTTTTGCTTTACAGTTGCAGCCTTAATATGACCAAATCATTTGAAAGAGCAGCATGACACGTGCAATAATTATATTGCCAACAAGAAGAGATCGGTAAGAGTTGATTGTCAACACATTAGTTTGGATTGGGTAAGTTCAGGACACGGTTGTTTCAGACTCAGGACAAGGAGTTAATCCAAACCATATTATGTTTTTCTTTCCAAATTTTAAGTTCATCAACATGTTTTATACATAATATATATAACTACTATTCTTGTGTAAGGGCCATTTATGAGTATTATTAGGAACTTATGAATGGTTTCATGGTGATTCAAAGTATTATTTTCATAGTTGTCACATAGAGAAGAATTAAATCTAAATTAAGATATTAATAATTAATAATTTATTTGGAATATTTACCAAAAAAAGTTTAGTTAGAAAACTATTTTTGAATAGAGAATGATAATCGAAAAAGTTATATCTCAATAAACTTCGCTTAACATACCAAAACAAATTCAATAATCTATGGAGTAAAAAAATTAAAAAAATTATTTAAATATCTATAATGTATTGTCAGCCATAATAATTTTCTTATTATAATAAGATAAATGTTAACAATATACTTTTTGACACACTCTTTTGAATATATTATTTTAACTTTTAAGAAATTTCAATCAATTATAAGATTTATGTTAAGAGAACTGTGTTACAGGGTGTCACTAACACTATTCTTATAATAATAATAATAATTATAACTTAAGAGGGCGTGTATTTAAAAGGGCCAACTCACTTGAGTTTGCATTCTAAATGGGCTTATATATTTCAGACCCATTTCCGGGTTAGCCCTCATGGAGTCCCCTTATTTATATTGCAAATTTTGAGACTCTTGCATAAATGGCCGAAGAATAAATTAAAAAGCATATATATATATATACACACATATATATATATATATATATATAATTTAAATGAAAAATTGGTTGATGATTAAACCAACACAAATTAAACCAATTTTAAACTAAACAACCAACAACACAAGTTTAAACCAAATAACTAATAACAATTATAAACTAGATGATTTAATCTTACTGTTGGACTAAAGGCGCAACTCAATCCTATGGCTAACTGGAAGATTTCTAAGTAATTAGGGGAGTGTATTTTTTGGAAAACGAATTAAAAAGGGAAGTGGATGAATAAAGAAGGAAATTGGAGATAACAACTATCTTATTACATAAGCATAAAATGCATGCAATTTTATCAAATCACAACTTAACTAGCTCGAGTGATAGGTAATTTTCTTGTTTTTAATTTTTAATCAATTAGCATTTAATAAAATAAGCTCTGGAACTGAAACTTAAATATATTTCTAGTTCCTCAAATTTAGATTGCTTTTGCTTTTGATCTCTCACATTTAAATTTGACTTTTAGTTCTTCAATTTTGAAAAATATTCTTTTTAGTTTCTCATGACAGATTTTTGGTGGTTCTTTACTGCATAAAGGACTAAAATCAAAGACTAAAAAACAAACTTAAATTTAGGGACACAAAACAAAAATACTTAATTTAAAGGGAAAAACACATATTTAAGACATATTTATAATCACTTGAATTTATTTTATGTTTGCTAAATAGAATTGAATCTAATTATAGGAGCATGCAATTTTTATGAACTAAGTTCCATGGTGATTACTCTAAATAATTTGCATAATTGCTTATTAGCTGGCATATCTTCCACATAAACATAAAGTTGAATTTGAATTCAAATGCTGATTTGCAAATAATCAGGAGTTACATTGATCTGCTCATAATTAGGAGTTATTATTACATTATTAGGAATTTTGTTGTGAATAATTAGGTTGTTAAACTTTGTATATTTCCTTTTCTTTCATGTATTGCAACAGGCTACTTAAAGCCACGTTATGGATAGTGAAAGCAGAGCAAAAACATTCTCTCATTCTATTTCTTATTATGGTATCCGAGCAAAACATCAAGGAACCAAAATCATCATCTTTCTTTTCATTTACGCTTACCAACAGTGTGAAGCTTGCACTAGATGGCTCAAAATAACAGTGGTCCTTCACAATTTAAAACCACTGATCAACGATCACCATTTTACGTAGCCTCTTCAGACAATCTGGGTATTCTCCTTACCAATGTATTGCTGCGTGGTGAATCCAACTACGACAACTGGGCAAAGGCCATGAAAAACACGTTGCGCGCTAAAAATAAACTTGGGTTTGTGAATGGTGATATTACCAAACCTACAGATGACAAATCAGATGAAGGGTATGCATGGATCGTGTGCAATTCCATGATTAATGGGTGGATACACAATACAATAGATCCATAACTCCAGCCATTTATTCAATATTATGATGTTGCCAAGGATTTGTGGGATGACCTGAAAGAACGATACTCTGTGGCCAACATTCCCAAGTTATATCAATTAAAGGCAAGCCTTTCAACCATCAAACAACAAGGAATGACAGTGGGAAATTATTACACTCGGTTGCGTGCTGTTTGGGATGAACTGGAAAGTGCACGCTCAACGTAAGTCTGCTCTAATGGTGGTAACTGTCCAGTTACAAAGCTCTTGAAGGAGGAGTTAGAACGTGATTATGTTTATCAATTTTTGTTGGGCCTTGATGATGCTATATTTGGCAACTTGAGAACACAAATTTTGAATACCACCCCCCTTCCCAATATCAACCGCGTTTACGCTATGGTGACACAAGAGGAAACACACCGTGATATTGCCAGAACACAAAATGAACGCGTTGATGCAGTAGGATACTCTGTGCAATTTTCTAACCCAAAAATACAGGTACAAAATAATCGACCTCCATGTTCCCATTGTGGTAAGACAAATCATGATGTTAGCAGCTGTTTTGAGTTAAATGGCTATCCAAACAAGCCAAGTCGTGGACGGGGAAGAGGTCGCTTTGGAGGAGGCCGTGGTGGTTCTGGACATGCAAAAGCAGCATACACCATGACTTTCAATAATGGCGCTTCCACTCTCAATACACTCACTCCTGACGTGGTGGAGCAACTGTTAAATCTTATCCAGCCCATACAACCATCTCAACCAGCCACTGAAAAATTAAGTGGTAATTATACTGTGTCTCATGTATGGTTAGTTGATAGTGGAGCCTCTAAACACATGACAGAAACTCTAGAATTGATGACCAATGTGTGAAACATTAAGCCATACACAATTGGGTTGCCAAATGGCTCCAAAGCCTTCGCTGTCAAACAAGGAAATGTTGTGTTAGGCCAAAATTTATCACTTTCGAATGTTTTATATGTTCCAGATTTATGTTGCAATTTGATTTCTGTTGTTGAGCTCGTTCGTTATGGACGATGGCAAATTAATTTTAATACACAAAACTGTATTTTGCAGGACCTAACCTCGAAGACAACGATTGGACTGGGTGAGCAATGCAATGTGTGTATGTATACCAAGCTCATGAAGAAAAGGCGTTAGCAGTTGGTGCTTCTGATTCTTTTGATTTATGGCATTATAGGCTTGGGCATGCATCGCATAAAAATCTATGTTTCCTTCCTTCTCTTCTCTGTTTCAATTGTAAACGTTTAAATAATGGAGTTTGTGATATTTGCCATAAAGCTAAGCAAACACGCAACCATTTTCTTTAAGTGATCATCAAAGTTCATTTTCCTTTGACCTCTTGCATTGTGACATTTGGGGGCCTTACAAAATGGCTTCATTTTCTGAAGCTCATTATTTTTTGACTTTAGTTGATGATTACAATAGAGCGGTGTAGGTATATTTGATGGCTGGAAAGAATGAGACTGCTGTATTGATTTGTAATTTTTTTGCTATGGTGAAAAATCAATTTGGAAAAACTATTAAAGTGATTCAAACAGATAATGGAACCGAATTTTGTCAAAAACCATTGGTCCAATAATATGTTGATCTTGGGACCCTTCATCAAACCTCATGCATCTACACCCCACAGCAAAATGGTTGTGTAGAGAGAAGCATCGACATATCCTCAATGTGGCACGTGCTCTTCGATTCCAAGCTAACTTGCCTATAGAATTTTGGGGTGAGTGTGTTTTGTCCGTTGCTCATATTATAAATCGCACACCATCTCCTTTGCTTAATGGCAAAACACCACATGAGCTTCTTTTTGGATTAGCTCCAAGCTATTCTCACATGTGCGTGTTTGGGTGTTTATGTTATGCATCACAAATTCCCAAACCTTCGGATAAATTTGCTGCACGATCTCGCAAGTGTATTTTTATGGGGTACCCGTTTCGAAAGAAAAGATGGAAAGTCTATGACTTGGAGTCTGAAAAACTTTTTGTATCAAGGGATGTAATTTTTCATAAAAAGAATTTCCATATGCAGTGACTTCCTCTAAAAACCAACCTGTCCATCCTCTTTTACTACCTACTTCAGTGCAAAATCTTTCTGAGGATCCTCTTGCTCTTAATAATGAAGTTGATCCTATGCCAAATCTGGATGATACCCCACCCACTGTTGCTAATGATTTTCCAGATTTGAGAAGCCTCACTGAGATTGTTTCTGATAGGAATTCCATCCATCTCTCAATCTACATCACAACCACTGACAATACTCGCACCAGAGGACAAAGAGAAAGGCGTGCTCCATCTTACCTTAAAGACTACCAGTGCAATAATACATACACATCGTTGCAACCTGCTTTCTCCACCAATTTCTCTTCAGGTACATGTTATCATATTAACAGTTTTGTAAGTTATTCTAACTTCTCTCAAAAGCACAGAGGTTTCCTTGCAGCAGTTAATGCAGGTCATGAACCAACAAGCTTTAAAGAAGCTATGACAGACCCTAGATGGAAAGAAGCCATGCAAAAGGAAATTGATGCTCTAGAATTAAATCAGACTTGGCGTATTGAACCTCTTCCTCCAGGAAAACGAGCACTCCCTAGCAAATGGGTCTATTGTATTAAATATAAATCTGATGGGTCCATTGAACGGTTTAAAGCTCGCCTTGTTATTGCTGGAAACAACCAAGTGGAAGGAGAGGATTTCAATGAGACCTTTGCGCCTGTTACAAAAATGGTTAGTGTTCGCACTTTTCTTGCTGTCGTAGTTGCTAAGCAATGGGAGCTTCACCAACTTAATGTGAATAATGCTTTCCTTCACGGTGATTTACATGAAGAGGTTTATATGAGGTTCCCTCCGGGGTTCTCTACGCCTTCTATAGGAAAGGTTTGCCATCTCCAAAAATCCCTTTATGGTTTGCGCCAATCTTCCCGCAACTGGTTTGAAAAACTCAGATCATCTCTTTCATCCTTTGGCTTCGTTCAGTCTCGCGCTGATTACACCTTGTTCACTCTTACTCGTGGGAAAACTTTTCTAGCTTTACTTGTTTACGTGGATGATATTGTTCTTGCTGGGAACGAATCTGCTGCATGTCAAGAGGTTAAACAATATCTCAATTCTTGCTTTAAAATAAAAAATTTGGGTCCGCTTAAATATTTTTTGGGTATTGAGATAGCTCGTGGAAAATCTGGTCTCTTTCTCTCTCAAAGGAAATATACTCTAGATATTCTCTCTGAAGCAGGTGTTCTTGGTTGCAAACCAACGGCGACTCCGCTGGAACAAAATCATAAATTGACACTTTCATCCAGTTCTGATTATAGTGATCCAGTCAGATATCGTCGCATTATGGGACGCTTAATTTATTTAACCATCACCAGACCAGATATTAGTTATGTTGTTCATGTGTTAACTCAGTTCATGCAGTCTCCAAAACATGAGCACTTTGATGCTGCGCAACGAGTTCTACATTACTTAAAGCTTAATCCTGGCCAAGGGTTGCTGTTAAATACAAATTGTGATTTGCAAGTGTATGCATATTGTGATTCAGATTGGGCTAGCTGCCCTTTAACTAGAAAATCTGTCCTTGGCTATTTTATTTTACTTGGGTCCTCTCCTATTTCATGGAAAACTAAAAAGCAAGCTACGGTGTCTCGTTCTTCAGCTGAAGCAGAATATAGGTCCATGGCGGCAACCACATCTGAGCTCATATGGCTCAAGTATTTTTTGGCATCTCTTGGTGTTGTCCATTCACTGCCAATGAAGCTCTTCTGTGATAATCAAGCAGCCCTTCACATCGCTGCAAATCCTATTTTTCATGAACGTACAAAGCATATCGAGTTAGATTGTCATTTTATTCGGGATCATATCCTTAACAACACCATCGCTACTGCCTATGTACGTTCTCAACAACAATTGGCTGATATTTTCACAAAAGCTCTAGGCAAACATGCATTTCATGGTTTACTTCACAAGTTGGGCATTTCATCCTTACATGCTCCAACTTGAGGGGGAGTATTAGCTGGCATATCTTCCACATAAACATAAAGTTGAATTTGAATTCAAATGTTGATTTGCACATAATCAGAAGTTGCATTGATCTGCTCATAATTAGGAGTTATTATTACATTATTAGGAATTATGTTGCGAATAATTAGGTTGCTAAACTTTGTATATTTCCTTTTTTGTCATGTATTGCAACAGGCTACTTAAAGCCACATTATGGACAATGAAAACAGAGCAAAAACATTCTCCCATTCTGTTTCTTATTATTGCTATCATAAACAACCAACTCTATAGCCAGTTCAACCAATTTGACCATCAACTGTCTTAACTAGGACAACAATATTGAATTGATAAAAGAGTAAATTAGTTATATCCTAGCCTGCCAATTTGACCATGAACTATTACGAACAGAGAAGGAAATAACATGAGCCAAACAGGTAAAACAGCCAAAGCAGGGACTATGGGGGCACGAGTAGCAAAGTTGAAAGAAATGGATTGAGAGAATCAGCAAAATGGAATTTAGAGATGAAAGGTTATATAGCTTATCCCGTGCTCCTTGCCCTAAAAACTGTTTTTGTATCATGCATAAACCAAATGAATAGATAATAGCTCACATTTTTTAACTGTGGAAAGAAATCTTCAGCATCTAGGAAGTAATTATGTATGCACACAAACAAGTGCATAGTGAGAGGTTTCACAAGTCAACAATCATATATTCAGGAGAAAGACAGACAAACAGATTTTATTGTGCATTCATATTCCATATAATCAATAATGTTGGATAGTTAAGTATAACATCCAAGCAAGTAAACTTGGAAATCATTGAAGTATGAATTCATTGGCATCAAATCCACAAATTCAAAGGCTACAAAAATTAGGAGAAATGGAATAAAATAATATAAAAATAGCATGGTATTTGTAATTCAAGACATAACCATAGACAATATTAAGTTAATTGCAAGAATACAATTTGTAAAAAGCCATTAAAAAGTACCATCAAGTACCTAAGAATTTGCTCGTTGAATCTGAAGTTGAAAGTAAGCACTTGCTTCACATGTCTGCATATTTCTTTACAAAAAGCTCATATAACAAGTAAAACATATGCCTAGATTGTATTGGTTTGGAAAGCATATGATTCGCAAACTATGTGGCAGACAACAATGTAGGCTCGTCAAGTTGATTATAATAATAATTTATGTGAGAAAACAGAGATAAGAGACTACGCAATAGAACACGATGAAACAAAACAGATTTTCATGAACACTACCAGATCTACAAGAGAGAGAGTTGCATGATTACTTCCAGATCAGCGAGAAAAAGTGTTGCGTCAATGATTCCAAATTTGTGAGAAAGAGAATATGAGCATTTTGGGAACATAACTATATTAGAGTTTGTAAATCGCATTGAAAATAGAAAAGAGCGATGAACCCTAAATCGAAAACAAAAAAACAAAGAGTTTGGGTGTTGGAGTTTGGGTATCCACCATGTTTTGGCAATATGAAGAACTTCAAACCCTAAATGAGAGCTAGAGTTTGGGTGCTGGAGTTTGGCGAGACTTGATAGGAGTTGCAATTTAAAACAAACAAAAAAAAAAGTTTGGGTGCTCGAGTTTAGCAAGACTTCATAGGAGTTGCAATTTAAAAAAAAAAGTTTGGGTGCTGGAATTTGGCAAGACTTCATAAGAGTTGCAACTTTAAAAAAATAATATTGTAAATTCTCTTGTGTAACGCACATAATGATGGTGTTCGTTAGTTTTTAATAAAAAAATTATAACTTTTTTGGCGGACCGCCACAAAAAAATATCAAAAAACATTATTTTTTTGTAATGACATATGCTAATTCCATTTTCTTGTTAGCATATTTGTTGTCGAATTTAGTTAAAATATATTGATAATATAGATTTGTTTTATAACATTTAATTATGAAATTATACCTATGATAAAATATAATAATAAATATGTATGATAAATTTTAATTTTTGTGGTATTTATTTTAAAATTTATATCTAAAATAAATTTTAATTAATTAATAATTAATAATGTACTAAAAAAATTAGCCTAAAAATTGAACTCTTTGTTGTGTGCTATAATAAAATAATCTATAAGTAGAGGTTTTTGCGGGCCGATTCGGATCAATTTTGGTAAAATTTAGGATCCAACCTAATCAAATTTGATCGATTCGGTTCGGTTCAGTTTTCACAATTTTTTTCCCTGACCCAACCCATTCATTAACGATTCGATTCGGACCATCGGATTACCCATTTAATTTTTTTCTTAGAACTACTATTTTATATCATGACTCTTTCAAATATCTAATACAATTAACACAAATATTATCAAATGTATGAAAGTAGTAAAATTGATTCATTTAATACCATCGATGTAATATTCTAAAATAGACTTATAATATAAATTAAAACAAAAGATTCTTGAACAAGATTTACTATAATAGTTTGAATCACAACCATTTCTTACAAACTAATTTCTTGCAATAAGCTTTGCTATAACCAAATTTGTTGCAACCAGATTTATTGAAACAAATGAACAAAATATGATTCATTAATATTGTAAATAGGTACACAAAATATGAAAATAAAAAGTGAAACAAATAACAATATACCTGAAATTAATACATTAAGAAGTTCCAGCACTTGTAGTTTCAACACTTGAAGACCCAATATTAGCAGTATTTGAAGCCAAACCAAACAATTTTAAAAATTCAAACATAACCCCGATAGCACAAAAATTAATAGATACTTTAGACAAATATAAAAAATGAAATAAGACATTACACACCTGATTCAATCTTTTTCGCTTCATTTTCAACTTGCAAGTCATTAACATTTTGCTTAGTAGATCTAAGCTAATTTTTGGCACAAATGAGATCTTCAACAGTAGTAGGACTCAATGAACTACGAAATGAATCCAGAATTCTACCCCATGTACTAAATGCAAACTTTGATAAAGTAGATACAGGAATGACCAATATATCTTTAGTCATATAGGAAAAAATATAATATTTGGATGCCTTCAATTTCCACCAATTCAAAATGTCAAACTCGGGGTGATCATTTTCAACATCATCCTTCAAATACCTATCAATTCATTTTTTTTTGCACCTCACCCTGTTTTTTTCTTGATTTTCATTCTAAATTCATCATCCCAATCATCATCCTTATCATCATTATGTTGTGAGGCCATGTTTGAAGCCAATGTACTAGAATTAGCTGAATTGCTACTAGAATGAGAATGAGATGTTCTAGTACATATTGTTGAATCAGATTGTGAATGAGATCTTTCACTTTTTTCATCATGTTCATGCTCTTCTCAACATCATACATACGATTAAAACAAAATTGAATATACTCACATTTATAACGAGGATAAAGGAAAATAACAACAATCAAAAGGTAGTTATAATTATTTGATATTTCTAGATAACTATAGTGTAGAATTTGAACAATATATATTTTCTAGTGTATTTATAATTATTTGAGTCACTCTTCCCTTTCGTAAGATGTGTGATAAAACATTTAAGAATTAAAATTTGAACAATATATAATCTATTATAAGCTACTGTATAACTTGGGCTTGGAGTTGCTAGTCCTAATCTGAACCATTAAATTCTTAATTTTCTTATTGTCTCAAGTTTAGTTGGACTTCAAGTGGGACATAGAGCTTTTCATTTGAGTACAATTGAGTATCTTTGGAGAGCAAAGCAGCCATATAATGTATATGTTGCTACTGAAATTTCTGCATGTGCAGCATTGCAAAATCCTACCTATCTAGAGGTTTTTCTTTTGCATATAACACGTGTATGTTAATTGATTATCACCTCGTACATTATTGTTATTGCAAGTTGTTATAAGAGTTTGATATAACACAATTTGTGTCAAGCACTGTGATATATATATATATATATATATATATATATATATATATATATACACGTATATTGGGAGCAATTACAGTATATTCAAAATTCTTAAGTACCCTTTCATGCTTACATATATATTACATGCTATTATTCTCAACACAAGTGAAAGCTAATGTGTCAGTCTTAACTTACAAAATGTAAAAAATGCTTTGTTGAAAGAAAGAGGGAGACTTGATGCACTACAAAAAAAAATGGTATTTCCGACGACCAAAATCCGTCGGAAATATCAAAAATCCGTCGGAAATGTCGAATTTTTGACGGATTTCCGTGGACAAAATCTATCGGAAAAACGGTCGTTGGAAATTTAACCGACGGATTTTGGTGTCCGTCGGTAATTTTCGATGGAAGTTTCCGATAGAATTGGCCGTCGAAAATTTTCGACGGAATGGGCCGTCGGAAATTACCCACGGAAATGATCGTCGGAAATTACCGGCGGAAATATCCGTGGGTAATTTCCGACGGCCAATTCCGTGAGTAATTTCCGATGGTCAATTCTATCGGAAATTTTCGACGATAATTTATTATCAAATAAAAAAAAATTTGTGTCTGGAATATTTTGATTTATTATTGATATTATATAACAACATTATAAAATTAAAGCATGTTATATAATGAAAGAGTGAATTCATAAATTCAAAGCAAATGTTTTAACAAAGTAAATTAAGTTCAGAATATAATTAAAATAAAAGCACAATGTTCAACATACAAATTTTAAAATAAATTGTTTCCAAGTCAATAATCAAAATAGTCATTGTCAGAGTGTCCTTGCTGGTCATGAGGTTGTTGCTGCTCATTTGCTAGTTCCTCCTTTATTTGATTAATTTCCGCTGAGTCATAGCCATGGCTAGATGATCCATGCAAGTTTTGCATGAATGTCTCATCTCCACATTTATAAGAATGAGCAAGATCGCCAGTTCCGTAAATACGTCCCTTACGCATAGTTCCAGCTGCTGCAATCCAACACCGAGTCCTTAGTCTTTGTTCTTCAGCAGGAGACAAAGGAGTCATTTCAAAATCACCAACACTAGATTGAACATCAGAACTAGCTTGAGATAATCTAGCCTCAAAATTTTCCTGTCATTCAAAACCAGTTATTATTGGCACAATTGAATAAAACCTCATGTTTTAATACAAAAACCATGGCAAATTATCATCTCACATGTGTCTGCCTAGATCTATCATCGACAAATTCACCAGTATCCTTCCGTAAATGTGTTTGTTGAAAAATCTCATCAATGTATGCTGATCGACCAAGTTCCTGAGACTAATTACAAACAATACAACAAAATTATAACATAATTTAAATATAATGATGAACACAAAATTTGACATTGTAAGTTGTAAAATCATGTTACCAATCGAATGGCATGATCCTGCGAGCTAATAGAACCACCTGTATGCATACAGCCACCCTTTTCAGATGCTCGATTTTTTTTGGCCTTTTCACACTTGGAACGGTACTCTGGTGCATTCCAATGTGATAATAGCTCATTCTAGACACGATCTCCAATCCAATATGGCCTTTTATTTTCATTTCGGGCATCACTGAACATCTCAGGAAGCCTATGAGAGGCTTTTGAATGAAAAACTTTTTTAATTTCATTCTCTTCCTCTGGTCTCCAAATCAATTTCCTCTAAGGTAACACAAAATTATCATATTTAATATAAATAGTTTATACCCAATCATTCCACAAATAAGATGAAAAAACAAATCGAAATTAGTATTACTTCCAACATTAACCAGGAAGGATTTTTAATATGACGAACAATTGTAAATCAATTTAAATGTTCAATGAGCAATAACAGAAGACAATTTATTACATAAAAAATACGAAGTGAAAAGGTATGATGTATGCCTTTGAAATTATGTCAGGTATGCAAAAGTATATTACCTTAAAACGTTGGAAAAATAGTTCTTGATGGTCTTTTGGAATTGCTCCCCATATTGGCCATGGGTTATCAAATTGTTGTCTAATGGACAATGTGATAGCCTTTGCCGCAACCTTAGATGGATGAAATCTTAACACAACAAATAATTTGTCAATGCAAGTGTCAAAACACATAAAATTAATGATACAAAAAAGCATTCATGTATATTGTTAATACTTACGCTCCATTTATCAGTGTAATGGTAGGACGATCATTTAGAGGGGGGTCTTCCATCAGCAAATTTGTTCCATCTTCATCAGAAGGTATGTTCGCTACAGATGCAGTAGGAGATGGTGTGTCTGTAGCCAGTCTGGACGGTCCAACTGCATTAATTGGAGTAGAAGATGGTATACGTTCATTCGAAGGTGGACATGGTGTAGGTGAAACATGTAATGACCTTATTGGCATAGATACACTAGACGGGGATGACGTAGACGACGGCAGATTATCTCTAGGTGGTAATAGTTTAAGCACATATCATTTTTTCTTTCCACCTGTCCGATTGTCAGTATTATCATTGATCGGCGGTCGGGGAGGATCAGCATCACCTGATGACATATCTATATATACAAAAAAATGATAGGGGAATTAAAGTATGTGAATAGTAACAACTTTTACCAAACTCGCACTTTTTCCTTTTACACAAAAAAATCAAATACATTAACAAAGTTCCATTCCATTACAAGAAAACAATCAATATTTCATAAGTCCGAAAGATAAATATTTAACATGTCTTTAACTACTTTCTGGTATTCCCTCTCTGCTGTTTCAGATTGTACAGATATGCTTTCAATATGAGTTTTTTCAGCCATAGAATCTTTACACTCTAAATGTTTTTCAACTTTTTCAACATCCATAAAATTTTCTATACTCGGAACACAAATTCTGAATATGTCTCTAAATACTTTATCACAATCGCTATGTGTTATCTCGGTTCTGACAAACATAGGTTGAGTATCGTGTTTTTCATCCACCAAATCGTCTAACTCTAAATAGTCTTCAAATGTGTCATCACGCATTGTATCTCCCAAAATCGGAAGATAAATCTTTAACATTTGTCTAATTACCGACTGGCATTCTCTCTCCGTAGTCTCTGATCTTACAAACATAGGTTCAACTTTGTCTAAATCAAAAGAGTCTTCAACTCTCTCTAAATGTATAGAGTCTTCAACTCTCTCTAAATGTATAGAGTCTTCAACTCTCTGAACATCCATACAATCCTGAAAATCTAACGAGTCTTCAACTCTCTTAACATCCATACAGTCATTTACGTCTAAAGAGTCTTCAACTTCTCAACATTCATGGAGTCCTCTAAATCTAAATAGCCTTCAACTCTCTGAACATGCATATCATCTTCTAAATCTAAAGAGTCTTCAACTCTCTGCACATGCATATCATCTTCTAAATCTAAAGAGTCTTCAACTATGTCAATTTCCAGGGATCCCTCTAAATCTAAAGAGTCTTCCACTCTCTCAGCATCCATAAAGTCTACTAAATGTAATCCAAAATCAACTATGTCATCATTCATACAGTCTTAAACTTTGTCTAAATTCAATGAGTATTCAACTATGTTACCATAATGGAACATAGTTTTCATTGTAAGGCGTCAGTTTCCATAATCATTCATTATAAATTCAGCTATAATACAAATGGGTCAAAGTGTATAACATCCAAATTGTGTAAACCAACACATACAATTAAATTTAAAATAAATGCTAATGAAATATAATAACCGTATCAATTGATCATAACATTCAATTTTACCAGTTCAAGCATGTAATCATGACCAAATAGCTATTGAACCTATGTATACAAAAAAAGTGGTTGAACTTAAATTTCCTTACAAATAATTAGGTACGGTGTTTTACACACGTAATTTAAGTCAAATCAGGATTAATAGTGAGAATCCATGTCTAATCCTATTCAGAATTATAAACCTCAAAATCATCTTCTAATTCCCCTTCATTTTCGTCTTCAATATTATTTGATTATCCATGCAAACTATTGATTGGGAATCATTTATGAACACATCATCTGGGTCCACTTCTTCAACCCCACCTCTCTGATCTTGCAAGCCAGAAATGCTTTCAACTTCGATGATTTCATTACCATGTGACATTTCCTCAACTTGATAAGGCACATCATTTGCTGCATTATTACTTTCTATGTAACCCCTGGACTTTGTTTTAATTGCAACACACCAATCATGTTTGTCCCTTCTTATTGCTGGATACGACATATAATAGACTTGTCTGACATTATGTGCAATAATGAATGGATCAAATCGATTATATCTTTTATCCATTTGAATTTTCACCGTTCCATCTTTTGGATCCACTCTTGTTCCTCTACTAGATGGATCAAACCATTCACAATAAAACAAAACAACTTGCTTACCATAAGTTGTACTGTTATATTGTACCTCATATATATGTTTAATCATCCCATAAAAATTATCTGCTCCTCCTTCTGTAACCCCCTTGACATACACCCCACTATTTATGGTTTTTTTCCCCTCAGTCCACGCTTGAGTATGGAATTTGTATCCGTTGACAAAGTATGTGTGCCATTGTTTAACGTAACTCATAGGACCATATGATAAATCCTTCAAGTGTTGGTTTGTCACATTTAAACCAGAATTTACCACCTACATATAGTATAAGAATCAAAATCTTATTTTCCAATACAATACAATAATTAACTGAATAATAACATACATACTTGTTCCTGAAACCATCTAGGAAAATCCGCATGTAGATTACGAGTATATCCATTTGGTTCAGTATTTTGTTGGGTTTGGACAAATGAACTGTCGAAATGTAAATACACATCATTTACGTTAGGCTTCCAACGGACAACAACCATAAGTAAAAATTTGTTTGCACAAAACTGTGTCAACTTACTCAAGGTATGGCCTAACTTTGGCACAGTTAATCAGGACATGAACATGGGCTGAGTGTTTTTCTTCATCAATTAACCAGTGTATGACCTCCTTCCCAGAAGGTCGACCATGTTGGTCAAAAACTGATAACATTCGTGGACGCGAATCACTTTCAATTGGAATTTGATTCCTAATGTTGCGTGACGACAACATAAAGTTATGGAAATAATGAGAACAAAATTATGTTGTCTCACGATGTAAGTAAGACGCGCAAATTGATCCTTCAACCCTTGCCCTATTTTTCACGGCCCGTTTACAATCACCCATGAATCTACAACATTTTGATAACATACCAGTCATCAGTGAACATTACACAATTGACTTTTTACATAATAGACAAGGTGATTGAAGGTTACCTTTCAAATGGATACATCCATCTATATTGGACCAGTCCACCAAGTCTAGTTTCATATGCCAGATGAACAGACAAATGCTCCATCGAATCGAAAAAACCAGGGGAAAATATTCTCTCCAACTTGCACAATATCAAAGGCATATTTTGTTTTATTCTACGCAGATCATTCTCCAACAAAGTTGAAGAACACAAATCTTTGAAGAAATGACTTACTTCACTAATTGGATTCAAGACATGTGGTGGCAAAGAGCTAAAAGCAACAGGAAGTAAACATTGCATGAATACATGACAGTCATGGCTTTTCATCCCATGCATGGTGCCCTTCGCAACATTGGCACATCTGGCCAAGTTAGAACAATAACCATCTGGCATTCTTAGTTCTTTTATCCATTGACATACTAACTTTGTTTAGTCTGTTGTTAGAGTTTAATTTGCTTTTGGCTTTAACAATTTGTCGTTAGCCCCCATCTTCATCTCTAAGTCTCTCCGGCTACAGTACAAAGCTAGATCCAACCTAGCTTTCTCATTGTCTTTTGTCTTGCCACTGACATTCATGATAGTGTTGAATATGTTGTCAATTTTTTTTTTCAATATGCATAACATCAAGATTGTGTCACAACAAATTATCTTTCCAATATGGAAGATCCCAAATGATGCTTCTTTTAGTCCAATGATGCCACTCCCCATATCCAGGTACTATTGGTGGAGGTACACCTGTGTCAGTGACTTTTGGTACATCCCTAACCCTCCGCCAAACTTGTCTAGGTGTCAACAGACGTGGTGGGTCATCTGTTTTCGTTTCCCCTTTCTTGAATGCCTTTTTGTTTCTTCTAAATGTATGATCAGGTGGTAAGAACCTACAATGACAGTCAAACCAAGAAGTTTTTCCCCCATTTGCCAACTGGAAGGCCTTTGTGTCCTCCATGCAATACGGACATGCCAATCTACCATGTGTCCCCCAACCAGACAACATGCCATATACAGGAAAATCATTAATTGTCCTCATCAAAGCTGCCTTCATCATGAAATTTTTACTTCTTGAAACATCATAAGTCACAACACCATCCCACAATGTTTTCAAATCATCAATCAAAGGTTGTAAATAAACATCAATCCCAACTGTTGGGTTACATGGCCCTGGTACCAAACAAGTCAAAAACATATAAGGTTTAGTCATACATAGTTCGGGTGGAAGATTATACAGGGTAACAATGATCGGCCAACACGAATACGGTGTAGCTGATGCTTGAATATATGGGTTAAATCCATCTGTGCATAAACCAAGTCGAACATTGCGAGGATCACTAGCAAAGTCTCCATGTACCCGATCAAAGTGCTTCCAAGCTTCACCATCTGAGGGATGACGTAATGTCCCCGAACTATTTCTATTGTCATGGTGCCATGTCATCTGGCTAGCAGTTTGCTTGGATGCAAACATTCTCTGCAACCTTGGTATTATAGGCAAGTAGAACATCGCCTTTACTGGAATTGATTTCTTATTATTTGATCCCAGACTATTAACATGATATCTGGGCTTGTTACAAAATTTGCATTCAGTTAATGCCCCATCATTTTTATAATATAACATGCAACCATCGACACAACAACCAATCCTCTTAGCCTTCAATCCCAACTTAGATACTAACCTCTTTGCATCATAAAAGATTTTAGGCAAACGTTCTTTTATAGGTGTGACATCCAAAAGCATTTTTGAAATAAACTCTAAGCATTGGTCTAGAACATTCTAATTGGACTTGCAAGCTAAAAGTCTTGCGGATATTGATAATTTTGAGTCGGATGCCCCTTCGTACAAGGGGTGATTCGCATCCAACAATAAATTATAAAATCTTTGTGTATCTTCATTCGGAGGCTCTTCCATGTTATTTGAGTTTGGAACCTCAAATGTCTCTGCCTGTCTCAGAGCATCGCACACCATGTCTTGCATAAACAAAAAAATCTTCAACTTCACCCACATTTGATGTGGTATTTGATGCATCAATGTTACTATGCTCGTCATTGAAACGAGCATGTGACATGTATTCACCATGATCAGTCCAAACCCAATAATTAGGCCTGAACCCATATTTGTATAAATGAACTTTGACAACTCTATCCTCCAAAATCCTAGTACTATCACATTTAACACAAGGACATCTGATCCCCCCATCATTGTGGTAACATTGCTGTTGGCTAGCTTTGTTCACAAACTCATCAACCCCCCTGACAAAGGACTCTTTCAGACCATTTCTACGACTATAACATCTATCGTACATCCAAAGTCGATTTGAAGGAATATGGTTCATGTTCTGTATATGACGCAAAAAAATTGGAACATTCATAAATCACATAAATGATACAATTGGAATGCCTACTGGTATTGATGATTTAGGTAAAGACAAAAGTTACATACATAATGGAAATTACCAGAAACGAACAAAGTATGATAAGTAAATTACATTAAGACAACCGTAAATATATATGATGTGATAGGTGTTAATTGTCTGCCAAAGTTTCATAAGTTAACAGAATAACGTACCTGCGTCTGAAATTAATAGAAAAAGGTTGAGGATCCGACATACCTATGAAATGATGTTTACTCTGCTCCAAAAACTATGTCATGATTTCAAAGAACCGTTTATCAATCGAAAGTACAAAGTTGTCTAAAAATTATATTGTTTTTCGAGTGAAACATACCATAATCTGACAATGACTACCCAACTTATAGACTACATACGAACTTAAAAACATTAAGCAAGGATACAATATAGTCAAATCATTTAAGTTGTGTGGTTTTG
>PYAF01000926.1:114944-152622 GCA_007407185.1 Glycine tomentella
TCAGCCAACAATTTGTCTTCCTAATGGTAATCATGTTTTACGTATAGACAAAAATTACATACATAATGTTTGCTTTCATAAATGAACAAAGTATCATAAATAAATCACATTAAGACAACCGTAAATATAAATAACACATCATAACCTATAAACATTAAGAAAGGTTACACTATAGTTAAATCATTTAAGTTGTTTCAGACAATAATGGTTGTGTGGTTTTTAATGACTTATACAGCTATAACAGAATGTTATGATGAGTTTATATAGTTCGATACACCACTGATTTGTTCATGAAGTAGAAAAATATAATATTGCAGCTAGCACAGAACAACAGTCAGTCCAACAATTGTCATATGTAAATATGTTGAGCCACTTATTGTCTTAAACAGACGATTCAACTTGCCTGTTGTTATGCTGCAGGTTACTAATTTGTGCACGGTTGTTTATCTTCTTGTTGTTGGTAAAACTGGAAAAAATAAATGATTTACATATTGTCAGTGATAAATGTTGTATTACATGATCAACTATATTAGACATCTAACAAGTCCCACCTTCCATTATGGTATGCTTTCAGTGGGAAAGGGTCAACCAAATGAATAATGCAAAATGCATAATTAAGGGTATGATTATATAGTAAGTTAGGTAAGTATATAGTAAGTTATTATAAAACAATATGCGAAATAACCTCATTCCAAATCACACAATATCTAAAAAGGGTGGAGTTGAAAACACAAAATTTAAAGTATGTAACTTCTCCACATATGAAACACTACCTTAGTGGAATCTCCAAACTTAACAATTATTGAGGGTTATTGAGAAATAAAATATAAAGTTATTTCTATAGTGCAATAGTTATTTGTTGTCTTATGACAATGATTGTAGATAAGAAATAACAAATTGATATACCAAGACAAGCCCAGGCTACAATTTATGCAAAGCCAATTTTTGTCACCCTTTATTTTGGAATAAAAAATAAATTACCTCATTTCTAGGCTCATTATATAAGCCTTTAGCAGTTAACAATCCCATTTTTAGTGATTCAAGGAGAGAAAGATTCAGAGACAGACCCATAAATCAGATTTTCATATTATATGAGCAAGCTTGTAGTATAGACACTTATGACCACCCCATTTTCCTTACCATAAGCTCACCTCACTCCCACTCCCCAAAACCCTCTCATTAGCACTTTGAAATCACCCCTCTGTCCACCCCTCAAACTCACAAACCCCCAATAAATCTTTCCACCGCTCTTTAAGCAGAACTTTGGGTATCCACTATGGGTTTTAATGTTTTTATTGTGGTTTAAATTGAAGAAAACAGCTCCCTTAAATCATATCTTAACAATGAACTAAATGAAAAATACCTTTTCCAAATGTATTTCACAGCTTAAAAACAGATAGCCATACCAAAAGCAACCTCCCAGGCTCTCCACCAGTGGTCACCAACTTCAGATGCAGAAGGTTTCTTCAACTATGTTTCAGATTAGGGCAACAATGAGTAAGGGTTTGTCAAAATAGAGGGAAAAGGGGAAAGTTGCTGGGGAATGAGGTCTCTGTTAGGTGAGTTTTGTTTTTTATCCTTATAAATAAATGCCCTCTAAATTTTCCGTAACTTTAGCGCCTCAGATTTTAAAATTAAGGGTTCCGGCCTAATCGCATGGTATCCCACGCTAACCGCGCCATCTACTCGATTCAAATACCCCCTGAAAAATACCTTTTCCAAATGTATTTCATAGCTTAAAAACAGATAGCCATACCAAAAGCAACCTCCCAGGCTCTCCACCAGTGGTCACCAGCTTCAGATGCAGAAGGTTTCTTCAACTATGTTTCAGATTAGGGCAACAATGAGTAAGGGTTTGTCAAAATAGAGGGAAAAGGGGAAAGTTGCTGGGGAATGAGGTCTCTGTTAGGTGAGTTTTGTTTTTTACCCTTATAAATAAATGCCCTCTAAATTTTCCATAACTTTAGCGCCTCAGATTTTAAAATTAAGGGTTCCGCGCTAATCACGTGGTATCCCAAGCTAACCGCGCCATTAGCGTCACAAGTTCGAAATAAAACCCCCAATTTCAGTCTCTCAGGGAACTTCACGCAAATAATGTGGCTAATCGCGCTAACAGCGCCATCTATTCGATCCTGGGGCTCTTCTTCTGCAGGTCACGCTATCCGCATCGCAGTTGGCGCTAACCGCGCCATGTCTTCAACCCAAATACCCCCTGCAAGATGCCACGTGAACCGCATTATACATGGCGCCAATCGCGTCACATGCACGCATGGAAACCCCCCATTTTCAGTCTCTTAGGGTACTTTACGCGAATAGCGTGGTAACTCGCGCTGACAGCGCCATCTATTCGATCCTAGGGCTCTTCTTATCCATGTTACGCTATCCGCGTAGCAGTTGGCGCTAACCGCGCCATGTCTTCGACCCAAATACACCCCTGCATGATTTGACGCGAATCACGTCCTACATGACGCAATCAGCGTCACATGTTTGAACGGAAATCATGTTTTTCCAGTCTGTCAGGGTACCTCACGCGTATAGCGTGGAATGTCGCGCTAACAGCGCCATGTATTCAACCATTGGGCTCTTAATCTGCATATCACGCTAATCGCGTCGAAGTTCGTGCCAATCGCACCATCTATTCGAGCCAAATACCCCCCTGCATGATGCCACGCGATCCGCGTGATATATGGCGCCATTTGCGTCAAATGCACGCTTGGAAACCCCCCATTTTCAGTCTCTAAGGGAACCTCACGCGAATTGCATGGAATCTCGCGCTAACCGCGGCATGTATTGGAACCTGGGACTGTTGATATGTAGTTCACGCTAATCGCGTGTAGATAGACGCTAATCGCGTCATTAGGTCGAACCAAAAAAACCCCCTACATGATTTCACGTGAACCGCGTGATACATGGCGCCATTAGAGTGAATTGTTTGAACTTAAAACCCCCAATTTCATTCTCTAATGCTACTAGCGTGGTTATGGCGCGGTCCGCACGACAGTTCCAGAAAGGTTTTTTAATTGAAAAATCCAATCAAGCCGCGATTTTGCTCCCTGTCCCCAGCGCTCTTTTTTGACACTGCTCTTGCCCTGTCCATTGCTTTCAATCAGCAAGATTGCTGTCATCGACTATTGCCACCCTCTTCCTCATAACTAATTTCCACATTTACTTCATTTCCATCATCAATATAATACCCATTGCTAACGAACTGCCCGAAAAAGCTTGAAGTTCTTTGTGAGTTCAAAAGCTTGCCCTTATATTGCTTTCATTCGAATGGCCGGAGACAAGGTTAGTTTCAGTGAACAAGCTTATATTGCGTAATAGGGCTGAGGTTAGGGGAGGATATCGCAGAACACCAATGGTGAACTTGCGATTCCACGCGATTAGCGCAATCTCTGTTCCCATTTTGTCTTTTTGGTTGCTCAGCATGTTATTTGATTCTTGGGTAATGCTGGTTGCAAAACCTGGTTCAGTTGGTAGATACTTAAATCTTATTGCCCTAGCTTTGTTTGCATTGAGTTATGATGAGCCCCATCCCCAGTCAACCCATAGAAGGTTCATAGAACCTAGTAGGTCAAATAGAATCAAATTCAAATTAGCAATAAACTTGATGTGTGCTATTGTAAGAATAATGATGATGAATTGGAATCCTCAATGATCATGGGTCATGAGAAGACTTAGTTGCATGATAATTAGGTCTCTGTTGTTCGGCATAGTTGGTACCATTGTTACTATTGGATTGAAACAAGTGGTGGTCTTAGTCTCAGGATTTGAACTGAGGATTTGTTTTTCTTTTGATTGAAATAAGTCACACTGGTTGTGATTTAGCAATTTTCTATGGTGTGACTTTGGTTGACTAAAGCTTCTACATATTGACTTGATGGTGTTGTATGATACATATATATATTGGTTCTGTGCTTGAACTTGTAAAACATGATTGAAAAAGCAAGGTGATTGAAGGTTTGACAATAACCACAAATATTGATGTCTATGTAATGCTTAGGAAAAGTCCTTAATACTGATTGACCAAGCCTCTTTTCTCACGTCATTTGTGTTTTTAAATACTCGAAAAGGAGGAGTTTTGGTACACTCTGTACTTATCTTTCACAGTTGCCTTATCTATTTTAATCTGCATCATTTCAATATTTTGCTTTGCTTTATTAACCCATAATAAGATTAGAATTTCCTTTCATTATACAATTCAATTAAAATTTTAGAATGTTGCTTTTTACATTTCAAATTAGTAATAAGGAATTTTATGATGGTTCAGCTTTCTGACAGATGGCTATATAAAAGAAAAAGGTGCATCATATGTAGCTTTAGTTTGTGGCGGCAAATGTAGTAAAATTTTGGGTAGGGAGTCTAATTTTTGATGAGGATGAAACATGATTGATAATGTGGCTCTTTTTTGTCAAAAATTTTACTCGTGAAGATCTATGAAATACCTGCTGCAATTTTTTTGTTTCCTATGTCCATTGATGTGATTATTAATAGTATGGATATTGCTTCTGAGTTATCACATTATAATGAGTTCACCTATGTAATGTTGAGTTGTACATTCAATATCTTCTGGAGATTGCAGGTGAATATTAAAATTTCGTGATGGGAATTACTGTGTTTGGCCTCCTTAAGTATAGACTGGTTCATTGAATAAATTGATTATGGATTGTTAATTTCATGGATAAAAATGAAGGTTCTCTTCAAATTCTATTGCAACCATTGAACATGGCACACCATTTATTCATAAACACTTGAAATTCTTGAAGGAGAAACAACAAATGTGCTTGCCCTTATAGTTTAGGATTGTCATGAATACATATAGCTAATTCTTGCAGTTAACTTTGTGTTCCGAACTGAATCATGTTGTTAGGTTTGTTTGTTAACACTAATTGCTATGAACTCCAAATCCATTAATGCAAAGCACACTAAACTGGAATTCTTAGATGTTTTCAAGCAAACTGGTGATTTCCAATTGGTGTTTCCATACATTAGTTGGATTGTGTTTGTTACTTTGTTTGGTACATCTAAAGAAATAAATGTGGGTATAGTCCAGCTCAGTACTCATAAACTTGAATCATGAATGTATATTGGATATTTTCTGAGTTTCAGGGTAAACAGATTGCGAAAGGGAAGAAGAAAAGCACCGTCGCATCTGGCAGCAAACGAGCCCAGATTTCTTCATATGATGAAGCTCGTTTCCGCTCTGAAGAGTGTCAAGACAAATTTGACACGTGGTACTTGCCAAAGAAAATAATCCCCGAAAAGAAAATCTTATGGGAAACCCTCCCAAAAGGCAACCCTATCTTGGAGGTCATTGTCAGGCGTCAGTGGCAGAAGCTAGTCAGCTTCCCTGAGCCTAGTTCGAGCTCAATTCTTAAGGAGTTTCTAGCTAACGTCGACCCATCTACAGTCGATAGGAGGAGGCTCAGCTGGGTCAGAGGAGTACATGTGCCGTTTGATGAGAAGACTATCGAGAGATTTCTCGACACCAGCTATGATCCGTTTGACAGATGTCAGTTTAGCCACCTATTCTTGAGGATGCAGCCTGACGTTTTGACCAAGTTGTACCGGGATGAAGTAACCCAGCTAGCCGACACGATCCACCATGCAATCACAGGTTTATATACACGCTGGAAGACAAAACCCGGTTTAGATTACATTCCAGAGAAGATGCGGAAACACGATTTAGTAGGTGATGCAGCGTTTTGGCACCAGTTTGTGAACCACACAGTCATTCCATCCACAAACCTGACTGATGTGAATGTGGAACGCGCTGTCCTGTTATATATACTCCGGGGTGAAGGTAATCTGTACATTGCCAACATTTTATCTAACCGCATTCTTCACATGATTCAGGACACTAGCAGTAAGTCATGGCTAGGTCACTCGTCCTTGATTTCTCACCTGTGTCGAGAAGCGGGTGTTGAGATCCCAGATGACGAGCCGATGGATGTCCAGATCGCTTCTCTTATGACCCACAAGACTTACCTTGATTCTATGAGGGTTGCTACAGAGGAGCAGATCATCAGAGGCTCGTGGCTACAACCAGAGGAGCTTGCTGCGAGGAGTCCTCACGATTTACCTGAGCCTGACGATCCTGAGCCACAGGTCCCTGCACCATAGGCTGCTCCTGATTCTTCTCCCACCCAGCGGGCACCCGGACATGAGCTTCTTTATGAGGACTCACCCAGCTACCTATCCCTCAAGCTTTCATCTGGAGTCAGCTTCATCATCAGACACGGATGTTAGAGGACCTCTGCAGGCTAAGTGGCATCGACACCAGCGCATACCAACCCCAGCATCCACCTACCCCAGCACCTTCCTAGACACCAGTGGCGTCACCAGTAGCTCCTACTCCTCCAGGACCCTCAGATGCTACAGAGGCAGCCTTAGTCATTCCTGAGCCATCTCAGGTTGCTGAGGCTGAGGATGACATTAGCAGGGCGAGGAGTGAGGAGTGATAAGGACGACTTATATTGTTTTGTGTTTGACTATCAGTTATTATTTTCCGTACTTTTGAATTACGACAGTTACATACTTCACTGTTTGATGATTTTATGGTAGTAGTTTTATTTTGAAATTGTGTGTGATTGTATTCTGTTTCGATTAATGTTTTGTGTGGGTTGCGATTTCACACCTAAGACACACTGGATTGAGTGGTTCAGTGGCACTGTAACCTTGTTAGTTATTGGTGGGGACAGGAATTTTCTAATTCTACGAAAGGACGCATAAGCATTAATTCACAAATCACAGTCAAGCAAACAAACCCTGTCTAATTTCAATTTTTTTTCACTGGTTTTACTAAATTTTCATCTTAGTTTTTATGATAATTTCATGACAATTCAATCAATAATTCAGAATATAAGATAGAATTAGTTAAGGACAAAATATTTTTCATTATTATGTCAATTTATTACCATTTTAATTATTCAAAGCCAAAAAAATAGGAGAAAAGACGCAAAAATTAAAACGACTGAAGTTGTGGAACAACCCCCGTGGATAGCGCCATGAATCGCACGATCAGCGGTAGGTCACAAACACCATAACCTCAGATCGAATACCCAGTGCGATTAGCGCCGTAATCCATGTGATTAGCGACAAGTTAATAATATTAACATTAAGTTCCAATCAACCGTGCCAATCGCTCCATTATCCGACCCATCAGTGCCACATTCTCAAAATAAAGCCTTTTCAATTCGATCACACCGCGCGGATAGCGTGGTTGGTAGCGCTATTAGCGTCGGAAGGGATTGACAAAACCTGGAACTCGACCATCCCACGCGATAAGCGTCGGATGTCACGCGCATCGTGCCATAATTAGTTGGTAGTAGTTGCAAAGAATTTGAATGTTTGATATGTGAAAATTAAGCTTAGCATAAGTTATTTAAGTGCGTGGCCAAGTTAAAGAAATAAGGAAAGCCAGATAACATATCATAAATTTATGAAGACCAAAGAGTCTTTTTTTGTTAATGTCGTTTACAAAAGGTTGTATGCTTTAGGCAAACGTTTAAAATAAATTAACGGTTGTTATATGAAGATATAAATTTATTTAAACATTTCCACGCTAATCAAAAATATATACGAAACACAAAGCATTTACTAAGGTTAACCTAATATGTACTATAAAAATAGTTTAGGTTTTTATTGGCCTTTATGCAGTCCCAGTAAAGAAAATTTCAAAAATTAAAGTCAACCAACTTCAAAGTTTGGAATTAAAATATAAAAAAATGTAGATATAACATAATTTAGATATCTATTTATCTTTTTTCATTCTCTTTAACTTAAACAATAAATGAACATTTGTTACGTTGTCTTTGTTTTTTAAAAAGAATTCATTTGTCAAAACTTTAATTTACAGCCTAAATTAAAAAAATATTCCACACTTTTAAAAGAAATGATACTGTGAAGAACACCTGTCCTATACTGATTTATAAAATAAATTGGAATCACTTTAAAATGCTCAAACCAAACTAATTTTACATTTTGAAAAAAATTTAATTTTTTAAAATAAATTGCAATCAGTATTAAAAATAATAACACAAGTGGAAAACATCACGGATGGAAAACATCACCGATTTTGTTTTGAAAATCATAATTTATATCATTTTAATTAAATACGTTGATTTGACTTAAAATTCATCATTCATAAAGTTCAATTCAAAACCAAATAATTTTAAATTATTTTTTGACACTCCTATATTGGTTTATGGTAGGGTTAATTAAAGTTATGGTTTTAGTTTGTTTAGTGTAATGTATTTATTTATTATTATTAAACTTTAAAAAAAATAATTTAGTAATTAGTTAGTAAACAACACTAGCATCTTACTTAAAGTAATTACACACACTCATAATCTAAGTAAATAACTAATCATATTGTAAGTCAACAATATGCTATACTTTGTTAATTATACTTTGTTTTCAACTACAAGTTTATTTATTTATTTATAAAAAGGTCTATTTTTGTGCTTGTCACAAGTGTTTCAATATGCTATATACCTTTCTCTCATCACAATTAAACATCTCATACGTAAAAAACTTGTAATGGAAGATTTCTTTATTACTTTTTTAAAGGTCTCTTTAAACGTTTTTTAAACATTCGTAGACATGAGAGTTTTAATGTCTGCATATGATTAATTTTTTTGATTCACAAAACTCAAATCAAAATCTGGTTTCAAGTTCACTCGTGTGCTTTCTTTGTTATTTATAAATATACAAGACATATATTTATGGATATGCTTACTATAAATATCAAGTAAATAACCTTGTTATTTTTCTATTAATATTAATATACGATGAAATCTAACCAACAAATTGAAATCTAACCAACTAACATGTTACATCGACAATTTATTCAACTTATCAATATTCTTCAACATAGTTTACATAATCAAACAAGAAAAAAAGTTTTTTAATCTTTCTTTTAAAAAACCTAATAATAAGCTATCCTTTTTTTTCTCCTTTATTTTTCTTTTCACTCTTTTCCCCAAATTAAAACAAATAACTAAATAGTCAATTTAGTTTAAATTTGTGATTTGGTTTCACTTTAGCCCTTAGAATTAAGGGAATTTAAAAAGTTCTCAACATTATAACTTGTCACTCATTCCTTACAAAAGTTATATGTAATGTTTATTTTAAGTGATAATATGAACACATGTTACAGACCAAAATAACATTAGGTAGTTAAATTTAAGGACGCAGAATAAACCTAAACCTAGGTCCTAACCCTAAACCTATGTTATTAACCCTAAACCTAGGTAAACAACTATTTGTTTCTTAAACCCTACATATATGTCATATCCTATGTACCCTAAACCAAGTAACTAACTAACCTACTAATATAATATATATCATGCAATTTCAAAAACTAACTAACCTCACCCACTATTTCACGTGTTTGACAGCAGTAGTTCGGTAAATAATTTTGAAAGTGCAGTGTATTAGTAATTGTTTTTATTTAAATTACAATTTTTTTTTTATTTTTTCCCATTATTTTATACATAATAATAAAAATATCAAAACAAATGAGTCAAACAAATATCTTACATGTTAAATGCAAAGAATGGATAAATGTTATAAAAATTAAAATACAATTTAAATTTTTTACATACAATTTTGTCGACATATCATTCCGTCGACATAATATTTTTCACGAAAAATAATCCGGCGAAAATTCATAAAATATTTACAAAATATTTTCCATCGAAAATGCTAAAATTACCTATGGAAATATCCATCGGAAACGGACAAAATGACCGACGGAATATTGTCCATCGGAAATTTTTGACAGATCATGTTGTCGGAAAGGCTAAAATAACGGACGAAATTTTGTCAGTGCGTAATTTCCGACGGATATGTTCGTCGGTAATTTCCGACGGATATGTCTGTGGGTAATTTCCGACGGATATTTTCGTGGGTAATTCTCGACAGACATATCTGTCGGAAATTACCCACGGAATTATCTGTCGGAAATGCTAAAAGTACCGACAGAATATTGTCCGTCGGAAATTATCCACGGAAATATCCGTCGGAAATGCTAAAATTACCGGCGGACATATCCGTCGGAAATTACCCACTGAAGTATCCGTCGGAAATGCTAAAATTACCGACGGAATGTTGTCTGTCGGAAATTTATTTTGGCCTTTCCACAAATATTACCGTCGATAAATCCGTCGAAAATTGAATTATTTTCCACGGAATCATTTCCGACGGAATTTTCTGTGGGTAATGTCAATATTTCCGATGGGATATTTCCGACGGAAAGTAATCCGTGGGAAATTGTTTTCCGTCGGAAAATTCCGTCGGAAATGCAAAAATTACCAACGGAATATTGTCCGTCGGAAAAATTCCGTCGGAAAATCCCATTTTTTTTTTGTAGTGATGACCTTATGAAGGAAGTTCCATTCCTCTGGCCATTTCCAAGCCATTCTAGTTCTATTCTTTGCGAGGTTACATCGGGAAAGGATGCAAAGAAGCTAAAGGTACCTTCCTTTGACACATCATTTGGTATTTAATTTGACAAACATATTTTCTGTCCCCGAAAATTTCAATTCTGATCTCTTAGGATAATGACTATATTCAAAATAGTTTATTCATTAAAATTATCTCTTATAGTAAACATGTACTCTATAATGTCATTTAACAAACATTTATAGAATGTTAAAAGAACAAAAGAAAAAAAAAGACACCATTCAAATTAAACTTTCAAAGAATGTTAAAAGAACAAAAGAAAAATAAAAGCATCATTTAAATTAAACTCTCAAAGAATAAATTAACCAATGAGAGAAAAAAATCATTTATGGCCTTGACTTTTCCTCACTCTGAAACCAATTCTCTCAATCTTTAAGCCAAATAGACTAATTTTTCCCTCTTACGACTTTACCGAGGATTAGCTTAATTCTAAAGCAAACAAGAAAAATAATAGTAAATCAAATATAACAACAAAAATTCGAGTCAACACTCAATAATGAAGGTTATTTATTTTCTTCTCATTCTTGTTTTCATCAAAATCCCAATGAATACAAATCAGAATAATCATGAGAAGTTAAATAGCTTTGGAAAAGAAAAAGAAAGTGCAGAGGAAAACTTGATGCTTGATCGATCTGATGAGATGAGATGAGATAGAACATAGAAGGAACTGGTGCATAAACACAAAGAAAGAGATGAGATGAGAGGGAAACAGAAGCGCAGAGAAGGATGAGAGAGAACAAAGAAGCACAAAAGAAAAAGAAACCTAAACCCATGTTTACAATATCGCACTTTCATTGCAAAGATGAAATGATTATGAGTTTGCCTTCATTCGGCCTACACATTTATAATACCACATCCTTTTTTATTATCAAATAATTTTTTTAATTTAAATTTTTTAATATATATATAATAAAATTTATATTATTATTATTCACGGATTGGGTCAACGGATATATAAATCTAAAACCATGACCCAATCTGTATATAAATGATTTTGATCGATTCAATTTGATTTTAATCAAAATACATAAATAACCAAATCCAAACTGTTCAAATCAATTCAAATAAGTTCAGGTTCACAAATAATCCGTACGCATCAACATCCCTATAAACTCTAAACTATAGCATTAGGAATACTGAATGATTATTGATTGCTAAGCATGAGTTCTTAATTACTTCTGCAAAAGTGAAAGTTAGTATGAAGTCGGTGCTCATGTGCAGATACACTACGATCAATCATGACCGTCCATTAATTGATCAGCGGTGCAAAATCGACGGTCAAATGTGTCTCATGGGTCAACGTAATTTTAAAAAAAGTTGGGACTCGTGAATGGGACGAAACCGAAGAGGACATTCACAAAGCGCACATTAATGGCTTTGCTTTTCCCAAAACGACATCCACGTAAATTCAATGGACTGGATCTGCTAAATTAAAAGAAAGAATTTTTTTAAAAAAATTCAAGTTGCGGTAGTGTCTGACAAGAAAACGACAAATTGGTTTCGACGTTTCACAAGACCGAGTTTAGTCTCTCTATTCTCACTGTCACTGCGCAGTTATCAATATCAATATCTTCGTTTAGTGTAGACACATAGTAGTAACACTTTTATAATACCATTTGTGCCCTTCTGTTAAGTCATTGTCAAACTCTTTATAGTTTGCACCTTGCGTGCTGTTTTTTAATTTTATTTCTTCCGGTCATTGTCTTTCTTGAGAAATGACTGCTGTATATATTGATGGTAGATCAATTGATTGTTTCACTTTAATGAATAATTTTGAGTATTTTTTTTTGTATATCAAAGATTTTGGATGTTCTTTAAATTAATAGACTAATCTCATTTGTAATATATTGTTATTAATAAATTAAATATAAATTGTTCTGTTAAATAGATGAATACATCAAAATGTTATATTATTTATTAATTCTATGTGTTAATTTGAGTTTGAATTCTAAGCTTAAATATATATATATATATAGTATTAAATATTTGAATTAACTTGAAAAATATTATTTCTCACAAATATACTATATTTATTATGTGTAACCAAAAAAACAAATGTTGCATGTATATATTTTGGCTTGGGTAATGTTTAAGACACATTCATTGATTGAAGTTTGTGTTTGTCGAGTGATGTTGAAATTTGAATGCTAAAGTTTAAAATGTGTTTTGAAGGAAAGTGAACAATTAAGTGATTAGGTATATGATTAATTTATTAAAATTAAGATTAAATTATTGATAGATGAGTTTAATTTTTGATGAAAATAATTTTTTTTTAGACTTTATTTATTTTTGATTAAATTTCAATTAATTAATTTTTTTTCTAATGAATTGAAAGATTAGGAAGAAAAGGGAATGGAATAAATGCTCTTCCATTATCATTAGTCGCTTTAGTCACGGTTATTGTCTTCACAATTCGCATGAGATGCCATTTTTTAAAATAAAGGTACTATTACTATTACTTTATTAATTTAATTGTTTGGAGTACATTTCCATACACCATAGTGTAATGTCGGAATAATGATTTTTTATATAATTGATTTTTTATTTATTTTTATGATAATTCATTTAAAATATATAAAATAATTTCTAAATAATTGACGATATATATATATATATATATATATATATATATATATATCTTTAACGGAAACTATGTTAAAATTAAACTCTTATTTTGTTTTCGGCTTTCTTGATATCAATATTTAAGGTTAACATTTAAGAAAAAAAGTAAGAAAATTATTAAGAAAGAAAATAAATAAATGATATTTTAATTCTAATATAATAAATGTTTTTAAACAAAACCTTTTCAATTTATTTTTTAAGAAATTAACAAAACCATTTAAATATTCGTTAAAGTAGCAGTAAAAAAATATTAGTTTAAGTAAATGGCATAGTCAAAGTACAGGATTTGCATAAACTAAAAATATAATATGCTTGTGTGGGTCAATGAAATAATGTTTTTGATAAACATTCTGTCATACTGATCATTACTGGATATAATTAGACGGAAGAAAATTGTGTTTCATATATGACTTGAATGTTTGGAGTGATTTAGAATTTTCTTTTCTAGGAAAATTTTCAAAGGATAATAATAATATATCCCGTTTTATATTAGTCGTTGTTTTTAGTATTTTCATATAAAAATATAAAAGAGCATTTTTTTTTTGCTTTTAAATGATTATTTTTTAGTACACAATGGTAGTAAATATAAGGTTAGAACATAAGATTTTGTGCAAACTACTCAATCTTTTCAGTAGTAGGCCACCCTAATAGGTTAGTTGGTTTTTAAGTTAAGATGCAATTGCAAGGTTGTTGTTTTTTTTTTTTTTTGACGGTGCAATTGCAAGGTTTATAAAACTGGAAACGAGATAATTAATATGATCAAAGGATAATTTTTAAAACTATAGGTTTTTTTTCTTCTTTTTTATAATGACAAAGTATAGGTTAAAACTATTCAAATGTGAAATTTAAGCACGCAGCTATTGTCATAAAGAAAAAAGAGCTAGTTTGTAGCAAGTAGCAACAAACAAAAATATATAGTGTCTGTATAAGAATGTTTGAATTGTTCCGTAAGTAATGTATTTATTTTCTTTGATAAAACACTGAATTGAGTGTAATGACATTTTCAAACCTTTCATTTAAGAAACTTATTGCTTGGTATCTAAGCAACTCAATCGCTTTGTCAGTGTTTGTTTCCATATATTCAGAATATTTTAGAACTAGACAACAAAAAAAAAAAAAAAAAACCATAACTTGGTTTTATTTAACCAAATGAAAGGCCAGTAAGGTGAGCATTAAGAAATCATCAATGAATATCAAAGAGAGTGAAAAGAGAAACCAAAAGAGAAGTTAAACATTAAAGAAAAAAAGTACAAGCTCTTAGTTGTTGAGGGATGAGAAAGAAAATGGGTTAGGTCACATGTTGGATATTAATGGTCTAATCCACATTATATTCAAGGCACACTAAACTAATTTGTTAAACTAGTCAAATGAGAGACTTATTAAAAAATTTATTTAGATAAATATTATATTTCAAGTTACATGAATGCGTAACAAATTAATCAGTCAATAAATCGATCACATCCAAGTTGAGTATGTAATTTTTTTTATTTTTAAAGTTGATTGCAAACAAGGTCAACTTAAGTGAGAAATAAGTTAACCATAAAGTCAAGTAAACCTAATGCTGCAAATCTACTAACTTAGAAGCCAACGAAGATTGATGGTGGTTCAAAATAATCTATATTCCATATATACTTTAAGTTATATGTTTGAATAAACATTGATAAAATTAATTTTGAAAAAAATTAATTTTAGTTAAAATTGATTTTAATGTAATATGATTTATGTTAAAATATTTTTATTATAAAATTAAATTATAAATAAAAGTTAGTATGATTTTTTTTATTAAAGTTAATTTTGAATCCAATATTTAATTCTAAAAAAATTTCAACGTGAAACTTTATTTAAAATAAATTATGTCGTACTTAATTATTTAATATGAAATTAAACACAAACTAACTACTAACATGATATCGTGATACCGCATAATTTTTTTTAAAAAAGAGACAAAATTTGGTATTTTTCTATCTACATGTCTATATCAACTAGATAAGTAGATGGTAAAAAAGAAGAAGAAAAAAAGATAGGTAAGTAACAATAAGTCAAGAATGAAAGTTACAACTTTTCCATTTTTATTTATTTATTTCTATTTGCTCTTTTTTAAACACATAAAATAATCCTCCTAAGCATGGAGCAGTTAATGCTATTAGGTAGGATAGAAGTACCGAGTCTAATTACTCTTGCATTTAACCAAAAATATTCTCTGTCAACCATTCTAAATTACCCTCATTTTATCTTTATATATTTTATATTTATCTTTAAACTAATTTTCAATATTCTTTTCAAAAGAAGATCAATAGTTAAGAATAGTCTTATGTCATAATTAAATTATTTTTATTAAACTTAAAACATAATTTATACATTTAAAATATTTATTATAAATTTTAATTATAATATAATATATATTAAAAATATTTATAAAATATAAATTTTAATTATGTAAAATTAAACGTTTATTCTTGAGTAATTTTTTTACATGTTCAAATTTAACTTGAATTCAACTATTAAAATTGAATTTTATTAGTTTAATTGTTGGGTTCCAACTAAACTAATCTAATTTTATGAATATATATCTCGTTAAAATAATTTGAATTAAATTTTTTGATAATTTTTTAAAATTAAACAGAATCTAATCATTTTTATTTGATATATATATATATATATATATATTTGCTAATATACTTTGACCAAACTGATCCGAGTACAACTTTCTGATAAATTTCCTATCCATGATTTTTGTTGACTAAACTTGTTTACATACACTAGACATTAGACAGAGTTACCCCACCTTATATGAACAAAACTCCAACATAGTAATTTCCTAGTATCATTGCACAGTATAAGTAACTGCAGCAATGAAATAATAATAAAGAAAGTCAAACCTGGTCAAACAAAAAACAGTGAGTTGGTCATTGATGCTGGATTTAATTTTATATTCTTATAGTACACTTATTATACAATTTATTACTACTACAAATTTATTCATTAAATATACGATGAAGTAAGAGAGAGAGAGAGAGAGACAGAGAGAGAATGCGTTGTATGCGTTTTTCTTGAGCAAGCTTTTAAGGGATTGTTTGTTGGCAATTAACAAAAGCAGAACCAAACAAACAACTGTTATTGCAGTGAGTGGCTTGTGAGAGTAACACATGATTTTGCCTGTGGAAAAAGGTTCTAACAGTCTAACACACAGCACAGCAAAACACAGAGGGTAACGCTAAGACCCCAAAAAAGTAAAAGGGGTGGGTCATGAAATGAGGTAAATTTCACATCAAAGAAAAGAAAGGAAAAAAAATCAAAAAACACAAAACAAACTCAATTCAACTCAGACTCCCACCACACTACATAGCATAGAGATCTATTCTCTTCTCTCTGCAAAAGTAAAAAGCTTTGCAAGCACCCCAACATCTAAATCCAGAAAGAAAGGCCATTTCTTTACATCTTCCATGACCTGGGTAAGGTTTGTCTCTGAGTGAACCAGACAAACCTTTCCTCACTTTACACTCTCTCTCACACACATAAAAAAAAACTAACCCATTCTCTTTCTCTCTGTCTCTCTGTCTCTCTCTTTGTTACATCTCTTTCTGCCAGCTCTTTGTACCAAAATGTCATTGCAAGTTAAGTTTTTTTTTTTTTTTGCTGGTCCCAGAGTGAAATCTTTGGTTTTTCTTCATCCCTTCTTCCCTTGAAAAGAACTTGAGGGAAAAGTGGTAAAAGACGGTGGAAGGATAACAGTCCTCTACAGTTCTCTTTCTGGTTGGTGCTGTCTGCATTTGTGTGTGTGGTTTTTTGTGCTTTTTGTAATTCTCCTCCAGATTTTGAGTTTGCATTCATACTGAAAGATGAGGAAGAATGGGTGGCAGCTACCTTATCATCCTCTCCAGGTGGGTGTAAAGTTTTGATTTTTATTTTTTTTAGGCGTTGTTACTGTTGTTTTTGTGGGGGGTTTGTCATTTTGATAATTTTTCTTTGTGTGTGAAGGTGGTGGCTATTGCTGTGTTTATGGCTCTGGGGTTTGCCTTCTATGTGTTCTTTGCTCCTTTTGTTGGGAAGAAGATGTATCAGTATGTTGTAATGGGCCTCTACACACCCCTGGTAACCCAATCTTGAACATTTACCTACTTTATGCTCATTTTACTGATTTTATGTGGGTCGGTGGAAGGTGTGATGAGATCTGTGATTGTTGTTTTTCTGATTCAAGGTTTTGGTTTCATGTGTCTCTAATCTTTATGTCCAACTGGGTTCCTTTTCCTTTCCTATTTTTTAATTTAATTTTTTTATATTTATTTTGGGGTTAGCATTTAGTTGGTGTTCAATTTAGTGTTGTATGGAGCTGTCTCTGGATAGCTTATGAGTGGCTCATTTGGCTGCTTAATATGCCCTCCTTAATTAAATTATCCTCTTCTCAATTATTAATTGCTTTTTTTAATAATGTTTTGAGAGATAGCCTTGTGAAGATATATAAACAAGAAATCGGCTTTTAACTGTGTTGGCTTTCATATTTGTTGCTGTTGTCAAATTAGGCAAATGTATATGAGCTAGGGAATTATTTTCATAATTCAAACAAGTTTAAGTTTTTGAAGTTCAAGATAGCACTGAATTGCCCTTGTCAGAATCCTTTTATTCTCGATAATTCTGGCAACCATCACCCTCTTTGGAGGGATGTTGATATTGTTGAATCTGGGACATGTTCATGGAAGGTACCTTGAATGTGCTACTTATAAAGAGGGTGACATTAGGATATATAAGGTTGGTTGGGTGGTAAAAGGAAAAGAAGGGAAGGAAGGGAAGGAGGGAGAGGTCGTGGGTTCGAATCCCTCCACTAACAAAAACACTAACATTTAACAACTAACATTGGCCGATCAAAATAAAAATAAAAATAAAGAGGGTGACATTGAATTTTGCAATGGCTTCAACATTCTGCTTAAATGTACGATCAGTCAGTGTCTAAATATGGGTGACAATATGCTACCTAGTTGACAATCTGTGTCTGCAGATGTGGTAGTTGGAACTATTATTTACTGGCTGCTTGTTATGCCCTCCTTAATTAAATTATCCTCTTCCAGTTTATTAAATCCCCTTTTTAATAATATTTTGAGAGACAGCCTTGTGAAGATATGTAATCAAGAAACCAAGGCTTTAAACTGTGCTGGCTTAGATATTGTTGCTGTTGACAAACCAGGCACATGAATATGTGTTAGGAAATTATTCTCAAAATTCAAACAAATTTAATTTTTTGAAGTCCAAGGTGGCACTGAATTGTCCTTATCATATTCCTTTTTTGGCCTTCTTGATAATTCGGCAACCACCACCCTCTTTGGAGGGATGTTGGTTGATACACATAGAGTAAGCCCTTTGTCAAAACTGGGACGCAATGTTGTCAAACTCGAGGATCGTAAGAGGATCGGAAGCGGGGAGGGGTAAAAGATCGTAACTCGGATCGTACGAGTTACGTGTATATGTAAAATTATATTTATACACATGCATATATATAAAAAATAACATAGACAAGAAAATCAATATTGGTTTATAATTTTTTCACTTTGATAGGTAAGCGTAAGTTTTTATCTAAATAAATTATTTTTATTTCTTAAAAATAGTTTTAAATGAAAATATAAAATAATTTAAACATTTTATTATATATAATAAATAATTAATTTTTTTACTTAATAATTTGAAAATAATGAAACAAAATTTTATTGAATCAATTAATTTTTAACATTTTTCAAAATTAATACATTTAGAAATTTATAGAGTAGATTAATTTGATAAAATATTATTTGACAAAACTATACTTTTAACTAAACAAGATAACTAATTTTAAATTAATTTTTTTATTAGACAACTTTCAGATTAAAAAAAAGTAGTATTATCAACTTATACTTTTTTTTAAAATTGAAGGAAGTTTTTAATCTAAAATTTTAAAAAAATGAAAATTAACAATCAACTTTTTTTAGAATCTTATTTTTAACTTTAACTTAAGAATAACTTCAGTTAAAAAAATGGACCAAATAGACTCTTAGAATTATGTAAATAATATATAATTACAAAAGATAATATATTCTAAACACTCATCTCTTTGCACCTCATCTTCTGGTACCCCTTTTCCCACTCGGTTTCCTCCCAATATTCTAAACACAAAATCCCAAACTCATTATAAACTCTCCCAAACCCATACTACACTCTCCAAACACACTCACACAAAACCAAACCAAACCAAATCCCACTCTTTATCTCTTTCTCCGTCGCAAACAATCCTTCTCCAGGGCGGCGCCACCGTACAACTCTCGATTTAAGCAAAGACCAACAGAAGGAGGTGCTTGGTTGCAAATGACGGCCACCGCAAGCAACAACGACGTCGCCGCTGCCGCTGTCGACGGCCCCGTGATGAGCCTAATCAACAAGCGCCTCCTCGCCCTCCGCAAGAAGCTGAACCGCATCCTCACCATGGAAGAGGCCATCACCCAGGGCAAGCCTCTGAACAAGGAGCTGGAAGAGGTTCTCCGCTCCAAACCTTGCGTCCTCGCTCTCATCGACGAGCTCGAGAAGCTCCGCCAGCCTCTCGCTACCACCCTCTCCGAAGAGCTCCAAAACAACGGCACCCCCTCTCAAAACTCTCGCGAGAACGAGATCGAAAACGAAACCCAACTGGGATCGAAACGGATCGTCGATCCGTCCACCTTGCGAGCAAACTCACGATCCCCCAACGATCCGCAAACACAGCGATCCTCCCTCCGATTAACCTCGTCGACCCCTCTGAAAATCGTAAGATCGCACGAGTATATGATCATACTCGCGATCTTGACAACATTGCGGGGACGCATTCATGGAAGATACCTTGAATGTGCTACTTAAAGAGAGTGACATTGAATTTCGCAATGGCTTCAACATTCTGCTTAAAGGTACAGCCAGTCAATGTCTGAATATGGGTGACATTTAAGCAGATGTGGAAGTTGGAATTATTATGTATACTTTCCGATGACATCCGTGGATGACGGAGATAGCTCTGTCTGCTGGTCATTATTCCAACTGAATCATTAGCATCGTCATGAGCCTTTCAGTTTTAAGATTTTAAGAAAAATGTGGAATTAGAGCAATATGTCAATTTTATACTATTAATACTAGATTATGGAAAATGTGGGCACTATTAAAATTAGCTGTTTCATACGGCTGGAACTTGATGGTGGTTTTGTTTGGAGATCATTGCAGATAATGGTTTGGGTGCTCTCTTGAGAGTTTGGAATTTGCATTTATGTAATCGCTAAGTTCAATGAGACTTTTAGGGAAACTTATTAGATATCATTATAGATCTTCTTGGTAAAATGAATTGTTTTCCTCAATGAGCCATGAGACCATAAGCTGCAATAATGTTTGAATTGGGTTGGGTAATCTGCATCAAACACTTAGTTAAGAAGGAATGATTTGGCAAGTTGATTAGTAAACTTCTGGTTTCTGCGCACTATTTGTAATTATTATTTATGGCATCATATTATGGTATAGTTTGATTTGATCCATGTATCCAACCTTACCTAGTAAAGAAATGCTTGGCAATGGTTGTTGTTGTATTTGTAGATTCACAATCTTAGATTTTGAACCCAAAAACTACTTTAACTATCCGCTAGTGGAGAATGAACAAATTCTTGGGTTTATGAGCTGAACTCACAAGAATCCTTGACTTGTATATTTTAGTCTTTAACCGCAGAGCCAATGGAATATTAAATGTGTGGGTAGCAATATATATCCGCTATCTAATAAGTACAATATACTTGATTATCTATATTCTGGAATATATGACTATGGCCTTTTTTGGGCTGCTAGCTTGCTACCACCTTGCGTCACTCGGTCTGTGTGGGTGAATATTTCTGGCTTTAAATGTGCTTGCAGGTTGCAATACACTTTACCAATATGGAGTGACAAATGGTTATTTTGATACCAATTGTATACATTTATAAAAGATGGGAACTATCTGTGTATTTGTCTTAAACTGCACAAAGGACATTATCATGTTGTAGTAATACTAATACCTTTCCTCTTTCCAGATTACTTGTGTCTTTGGACTGTACATTTGGTGCGCAGCATCTGATCCTGCAGATCCCGGGGTTTTCAAGTCCAAAAAATATCTTCAAATTCCAGATAGCAAAAAGATTGATGGACTCAAGAATTTTAAACTAGGAGGGGAATCAACTTCGTCAATGCATGATGGAAATGCTTCAACTGTCGGACCAAAATCAGCCGATAAGGAAGAATTGGGAACTGAAGCAAGTTTTAAAGATGCTGCTATTTTTACAGAGAAGAAAAATGCATCATCACCTTCTTCGTCCTGTCTTCTATTGGTTTGCTCTCCTTGTGCTTATATCTCTGGTTGCTCAAGTTCAAGTAACGAATCTTCTGAACAACAAGCAAGTGAAGATGGCATGTTCTATTGCAGTTTGTGTGAAGTTGAGGTGAGCAGAAGAATTTTGACTAAACCTTTGTTCCTCCAAGTCTATTGTAACAATACATTCTGTAATATGTTATCAGTGGGGGTGAACACGTGCATTTCTTGATCTATTTTCACCGTAACAATCCTCCAAGCGAAATTAAGATATACCATATGTGCATTCCTTGATCTAATACTTCATAATGTCATCAGTTCTATTTTAGAAGTGCTCATCTTGAAATGCCTATATTTTTTGCATTACAACAATGCTTGGAGGTTTCATTCTGTCAATTTTGTTAATAAAAAAATTTGAATCATTGGGGAATACTGTTGTTTCAGGTCTTCAAGTATAGCAAGCACTGTAGAGTATGTGACAAGTGTGTTGATCGCTTTGACCATCATTGCAGGGTATGATAATTTGAATTCTCTTTTCTTTGCTTATCAATTGATATATCTCTGAAAGACTGTTGCTTCCATGATTTTGTAGTGGCTGAACAACTGTATTGGGAAAAGGAACTACAGAAAATTTTTCACCCTTATGGTTGCTGCTCTCCTCTTGGTAAGCAAGATTTTCGACCTATGCTTTGTTTATAATTCACATGTCCAAACATTGCATTATCATTATCTAAAATCTGCAACTATGTATAAAACCATACCCTACAATTCAAACATGATTCTTCTCCTGGTCATCATCTTTCTAAAATCTTCTATTCTCAAAATACTATTCCTTCATTCCTTTGTGAGGCTACTTTAGTTTCCCATCCTACTGGAACTGGAACTGGATTAGGAAATGAGAGCTTAGTAAGCTGTGGTATTGGACTTCTAGAGAACTTATGGCTTGGTTTAGAAGATGCTTGCTTATATATTTTATTTCCCTAGTTTCCTTGTAAAATACTTGATATTCTTCCTATCAAGTGTCAAAAGTTGAACTATCCTAAAACCCAGCATGCCAAAACCTGAAGAAAACCCCAGAGTAAGCATTTTTAATTTCCTAGTCATTTTCATTTATTAACTATTGACAGGTATGTGCATGGTTTGTGCACCTTGGGCTTGGGATTGCAGCTTATTCTACAGTGGTTGACTGGGATACTTGTGCTTATCTGCTGTTTTGTTGAGAAGAAGAAATTTTCTGTGGATATCTCCTCCAAATTAGGTAGCAGTTTTTCTCTGGTTCCCTTCGTTATTGTGGTGGTGAGTATTCTGCTTACATTCTTTGTATATATTATGTGGTGGTTAGTGTATTGCTTAATTGGTTTTCTATGCATCTTATGCACACTGAATATTTATACTTTTCTTCTTTGACTTCTTTCTTTCCCTTGTTCCTTTAATGTTGTGTGATGAACCTCTTCTTTTCACAGGCAGTTTGCACCATTTTGGCCATGATTGCTACCTTACCCCTTGCTCAGCTGTTTTTCTTTCATATTCTTCTCATTAAAAAGGTAAGCTTGGCAACCGTTTGGTACTAGAAAATCTACTTCCATATTGTAAAAGCATATTATATAATCATGCATACAAGTGGCAACTTATTTATTTTCTCTTCTCTCTAATTTCTCTCTTGCATAAAAAGAAATTCAAAAGCATATAGGAGATATAGTATGATAGTTGTACAAAAATATGCCCCCTTGCTTCCCAGAGACAAATTCATCTCATTTTATAACCATGAAGTTGTTTAATACTAAATATTATGATTATTGTGGTGTGACTACTCAGGGAATCACCACATATGATTACATCATAGCTTTGAGGGAGCAGGAGCAGCAAGGCATTGGAGGTCAGCAGAGTCCCCAAATGTCTCCTGTTAGCTCCCTTACTGGAATGAGCAGTGCAAGCTCTTTTACTACTTTCCATCGTGGAGCATGGTGTACACCCCCGCGTCTGTTCCTTGAAGATCAGGTAACATTTTCATTTCAGTTCTGCTATTTGTTAATGTTTTGTTTCTGTATTTTATGATAGGACCTCTGCCTGAAATTCCTTCTCATGTGATTTTCCATTTGTAGCACTAGTACATGTGTATGGATTGTATGTGTACCTCTGGTACAATATCATTTGAATGAATGACTTAGTTATTGAAAATTTTACTAAATAAAACAAAATTCCCAATGACATACTAATTAAATGTATCAAATTGGCCATGATAAAGATGTGTAGCTATAAGTTTCATAGATGTTTTATGATTCTATAAAAAAGAGTATCTTGAATACTGAGATGTATTGACTTCAGAAATATATCTAAGCTTTCTTGATGTTGTCTGATGTTTTGCAATTTGCATTATGCAGTTTGATGTAGTGCCCCCAGAAACAGCTTCTGTAAGCTCGCTGGGAAAGAAGACAATGAGAGACGAGCCGGTTAAGAAAAAGAATCCCGGAGCAGTCAAAATCAGTCCATGGACCCTGGCGCGGTTGAATGCAGAAGAGGTTTCCAAGGCTGCTGCAGAAGCAAGAAAAAAATCGAAGATTCTTCAGCCTGTGACAAGACATAATAATGAACCATTCAGGCTGGAGCCAGACCACAACTCAAGCAGCAGCGGTCGACGAATGAGCCCCAGGATCGAGACCAACAGAAGACGGCCCGGTAAACGGATTCGCCTGCCTGCTGACTTGCCTATGGAGGCCATACCAAAATTTTCTGCCAGCAACGTTGACAAAGGCTTCAGTGGAACATCTAGTTTTTTGCCTCTCCAGCTCGAAGCCTGTAGTGCATTTCAACCAAGTCAAGCAGTGTCAAGCTCAGCTGGGATTGTTGCTTCCTCTCCTGAAAGCAGTTTAGACTCGCCTGACATTCGCCCGTTTCGTGTGTCTATGACTGAAGCTGAAGAAGCAAAAAGGCTTGCTGGTCTTTCTGCTGCCACCGATGCGAACCTGAAGGGAATCCCTCTGTCAAGCTCAACTAGTGATGGATATGAGGCCTCTGGTGGGGAGGATAGTGACAGGGTTCCCACCAGGATTGTTCAGAGGTCCACAAATTGGAATAATCTGCTCTTCAGTGCTGATAAGGAGGAGAGAGCTTTTGAGCCAAAATCATCATCTAGCATGGTTTATAGCAGAAAGTTGTGACCAATTTGGGTATTAATTAGACAAAATATTTTCAGATTATATTGATGGGAATTGTTCATTCTTTGATTTGTGAGCCCAAAGGTATTTCTTCAACTTCAACAACCCTTAACTCACCTTGAGGCTGAGTGGATGCCCCTCAAAGTTTTGGAGGTAGGCTAAGTGGGAAGTGGGAACCCATGTACAAAGTTTTAGGTCACAGTAACTGATTGAGTTTCCCAATATATTGTTTTGTGCTCCCTATTTTGATAAAATTTTAACCAAGCAGGTCCTCTCTCAACTTAAAATAAATTAAGTCTCTCTCATAACTTGGAATCAATTTATGCACTTGAATTTTTATAGAAATTTTCTAATTTAACTTATCTAAAAATTGATTTTAGCTTGTGTACAAGTTTGAACTGTGCATAAGTTTTGTTTTTTGGCTTAACTTATGTATAAGTTAATTCTAATTTGAATGAGAAATTTATTTATTTTATTTTATTTCTCAGAAGTGTTTATTAAAAGGTTTATTTAAATAGGGCTTAACATCTTATGTCAGATGTCAAAGCTTCCAGTTGCTAGAAGCATCACTGGCAAACCAGTTTTAGTTTTGAGTTTTTAATTTCAACTTTGATTTTATAAATCTGTTAGCAAAATAGAAAAGGAACTTTAAAAACAAAGTAGCCACTCCCTGGGTGCAAAATCAAAATGATCACCTTAAACAATACTCATGCTCGGATAATTACTTTCAACAATGAGCAGTACTCAAAAGTCAATTTCAAAAGGGGATAGATATTCCTATTATCACTTTTGCTATTTTCACTATCACTTTGAAAAGTAGTGGGAATAGACAAAAATATCTTTCTTTACATTTTTTCCACCCCTCACCCCTTCCCCTTCCCTCTACTAGGGTGTTCGTGGTCTGGATTGGATCGGTTTTGAAGCAAAAAAATCATCCGATCCAATTCTTTCGGGATCATCCATTCGGTTTGAAATTTTTTTCAAATACGATCCAATCCAATCCAATTTTTTTCAGTTTGGATTGGATCGGTTTTCGGTTTTTTAAAAAGTCTAAAAATAAAACTTATGAGACTTATTTTTATCAAAATAAGGAGTATCTAACATAAACAAACACATTCATTGGACAAAAACAAACATCATTTTCTAATTTTTATTAGACAAACACGTTAATTGGACAAAATAAGAAGTAATGTATTGCATTTTTGGTTTTTGGGCTATGATGGGGAATAGGCCCAAGTAGATAAAGGGTAAGGTATGGTTTATAATTGGATCGGTTTGGATTGGATCGGTTTTCACCGGCTAATCCGAAAACCGATCCAATCCGGTGAAAATTTTCGGCTTTTTTTCGGTTTTTGGTTTTTCGGTTTTCAGTTATTTCGGTTTTTGATTTTTCGGTTCGGTCACCGCGGTTTACATCGGTTTGGATCGGTTGATGAACACCCCTACCCTCTACCCCATTCTTCTCACCACCCTCTCCCTTCCCCTCTCATGTCTCTCTCCCTTTCCTTATCAAAGTTCCATCTTTCCCTTCCTTTCCAACTCTCCCCTCAACTCTTTTGAGCCTCTTCCCTAACTCTCACTCTCATTCTCTTCATACTTGGCCCAAAAGGTAAGCACCCCTACAATTTTTTTTTTATATACATAGTGGAAGTATGATTCCATTATGTCCTAGGTTGAGGATCACAACAGAATCGTACTTCCACTGTGTTTTTTTTTTTTGTTGAAAAACACCACAATAGAAGTACAATTATGTTGTGTTTTGGATTCAGTGACACAACAAAAACGTACTTCCGTTGTGGTTTGTTTTTTGTTTTGAAAAAATATACAACGAAAGTACGATTTTGTTGTGTTATTTTTCCAATAACCCAATGAAATCGTATTTCCATTGTGATATTTTTCAAAAACCATAATGGAAATATGATTCTGTTGTGTAATTGTACAAAACACAATGGAATCGTACTTCTGTTGTGTTCATTTTTTTATGCTTTAATTTATTCAATTTATTGTTTAATTAATATTGTATGCTTATAATTTTAATTTTTATGCTTCTTTTTTTTTCAAATGGCTAGCAGGAAGCGTATTGCATATGTCTTAGATGCTGAGGCACACAGGTGACTTGTGACTGCGTTAGCATGTCATGATGCAAAATTGGCTCGACGAGAGCAATAATATGCAACAAAGCCTGAGGCAGAGACACAACCATAGCCAGAGGAAGAGGAACAACCACAACCAAAGATACCACCTGTTGATCTATCATCAGTCCACCGTTTGGAGGAGGCCCTATCGATTTGACTTTGCTTTGGTCCTATAAGGACCACGTAGCTGGGCATGTATGGATTGGTCAGCCTAGAGGTGAGCTGAAGCAGGTCAACAATGGTGGCAATGTTATTGACTACTTTACCCAAGCAATGGTGAAGGGTTACGTGGATAGGTCAGGGCTGAAGGGCCTATATAAGGCACGACACAGTGAGAGATGACACAATGAGACCTCATCCTTCCACCTTTCAGTTGGAGAGATGACCATCACCCTCGATGATGTGTCATGTCTTTTACATCTTCCTATCACAAGTTGTTTTCTTGATCACACATACACGACCTACACCCGGAAGGAAACAAAGGTTCGTTGAGGTTAGAGCTTGGCATTATGATGAACCAAGAGGCAAATGTTGTGACATCATCAAACAACAAGGTGGCTCTGTCTTCGTTAGAGAGGTTGTATCACACCTACGTTGCTAGTTAGTAGTTCGTCTGAGTTGCCATGGCGTATTTGCCACATTTGCACGACAATACCATATTTGTCTAGAAGAGCTCGACGCATGTACACATCTTCTACTTGCAGTACCTCAGTAATCTGGATCGCAGCTGCGTTGGCTTATCTTTATGACCAATTGTCATATGCTTGCAAGTATAACATCAAACAGATGGGAGGTTATATGAGTTTATTCATGGTAACAACAATGTTTCTGTTGGACATAACTATTTTTTTTAACTACCTAGCGCTTAAAATATATTTCGTGTTTTATAGGCATGGGTGTTTGAGCATCTGTTGACCATTCCTTGTAATGAGAAGGTGTTGGAATATGACCGTGAGAAGCCGCTTGCAGCTAGGTGGTTGCCGTTGAGGGGTATCGGCAAGGCTGTTGGGACCAGGACGTTGTTGGATCAATTGCAAATTATTGATGTTGTTTGGTCCCATATGCATCACGCAAAGACCTTAGACCTTTTGAGGACCATGCATTATACTCTGGCTACATAAAAGTTAGGACACACAAGCAACGTATCTATTGGAGAGGGTTTTGAGGCAGTTTAGGGACATACAGAGGATTCCCTTGGACTCACCCGATCGTTATGCTGCATATGAGAAGTGTTGTGAGGCATAGGGAGAGTAGAAGCAGCATATGGTGGCAATGGGTGAGGTTGTTCCATGTGGGGCTCCATGGGCCTACACTTCATACTACCTACCTTTGTATTTTGAGCATTCACATCCATATATGCTTCCGCCACAGGAGAGAGAGCCACCACATAGTCCTATACATATTTCGCCTCAGCCTCTATGTTAGCATCAGCCTCAGCCTCAACTTGGTGGTGGTCTAATGCCAGATTATCAACCAACTGTTGTTTACTCCTGTCAGGTAATGCAAACAATATTTTCATCATTTTGTTTTATTTTTTAATGAAAAATAATTACTAATTGTATTGTTAACTATTTATGTAGGATGTATTTTAGATGATGTTAATGTCCACACAAAGACTACTAGACATGAGAGTTATACCTGAAGGCATATCTAACCATCAGGTCATACAATAACTTTTGCAGATGACACAAGAGGGTCTTGCATCTGGATATAGATCAACTAAGGAGTGGCCACCATTGAGGAAGAAAACCAGCATAGGTGCTAGAGGAGGTAGCCGCAAGGGCACTTAAGAACATTTTTTTTCAGGACATTTGTCATTTTGTTTTATTATGTATTTGACTTATGATGCTTTCTGTACAAACTTATTTTTTGTTGTATGAAAATATTTTTAGCAGATTATGTTTGCCGTGTGAAAGATCGAACACAATGCATTGAGCTTTCTCATACCACTTTTTATTTATTATCATCTTGTATGGTTCTCTCATGAGTCAATTTTAGCACGAACAAGATTACACTGACAAAATAGACAATTCAGATTGCATCGAGCTCTACAAGGACACTGTTGGCTTGTCAGATTGGCACAAATATGGTTGTTAAATCACAATATAAAACATTAAAGTTTACTTTTAAAAAACTATTTTTTTAAACCACAACTAAATCATGATTCACAATGTGATTGTGATTAACACAATGAAATGATGATTTCGTTATACAAAGGGGTAATTGCAAAACAAAATCATGATTCCATTGTGTCATATAGAATCATGATTCCGTTGTACAATTGGGGTTGGAATCAAATAACACAACGGAAACACAATTCCATTGTGTTACCCCACTATACAATCAAATTGTGTTGTCGTTGTGCAATTGGGGTGAAAAGAATTAACAACAGAAACACAATTCCATTGTAAATTTTTTTCACCCCCGAATTCCACATTGAAAACAAGATTCCGTTATCCAATTTTTCAGGAGACAATTTTGGGATATGGCTAAAGTGCACCCACATGGGTAGTACCATTAGCAAAATCGGTAGTACCAATAGTAACTTCCTTTCAAAATCATTCCCAATTTTCTCCATGTTTCTTCCTCATCAAAGTTCTATAAACAAATAATCAAATCAAAATATTAGATCAATCCCAAAATGAACAATGAATTCTAATATAAAACCCAAAATCCACAACAAAAAGCGGATCTAACAAAAGAAAATTTCAGAGGCAAGAAAAGAGTGATAGAGGCGACAGGGAGCAACGAGCAACATCGAGTGACACAAATCGAAAGATAGAGAGAGCGGGTCGAATGAGCAATGGAACGCGGCGTCTTCCTCGAGGCGAATGTCCTCCTTGAAGTAGAGCATGTGGACCTCGTGGAGGCATGCTGCTAGCGCCTCGCCCTCGCGGCAGAATTGGTGGTGGCAACATTGATCTGTTTGTTGGAGGCGTGGTTTCAGATTTCCTTGAAGAGGTGGAAGGAGTTGGCGATGGGGCAAAGGTAGGGGAGGAAGTCGGATTAGGAGATGTTAGAGGGGGGATGAGGGCGAATTCGAGGATGGCGACGGCAGAGGCAGAAAGGAGTACCAGGTTTCGTCAAAGGTGGAAGGTTGTTCAAAATCGAGGAGAGTTTTGGATTGTGTAGGAAGGGTGCAATGTGAGTGAAGTGAGTGTGTGAGGGTGAGGGTAAAAGTTGAAACAAAAATCTATAAACCCATTTTTATTTTTTTGAAATGGTGTAAAAACTATTTTAAATACAAGTTAAAAACCAACTCAGCCCAATTTCTTCCGAACACGTTTACGTTTTGAAATTGCATTTTAAAACAAAAAATCGAAAACTAACAACCACTCCAAACCAGACCTAAGTTGTTTGTTTATGTTCACCCTAGAAATCTAGTAAAAAGTTCCATTACAAAAATAAAACATGTATTCTTCACATGATGAGTCCTTCAAAGAATCAAGAAGGCAGTGGCCACAAGAATTGAACTAAGTGGGATGACATGTCTTAAACGTATGATGTGTTGGTATGCGTGGAAAGGAGTGTGATTTTTTAAGTGGCTTGAGTTTGATTTCAAAATTTATACGCAAGGAAAAGGTGTCATTAGGAAGATTGCTTGCCTTCGACACTAGTTTGATATTTTTCCTTGAATGAAAGATGATACCGAAACAAAGAAGGTTTTAGTTTTAGGGGACAGGACAAGATGTTGTTCATGCTAGCATAAATGTCTCATACATTTGGCCCTTATGTAAAGTACTTTAACAAAAATAAACGAGAATTCATGTAGGTCTATAGAGGAAGATGTTTGTCAGTAAAAAAAGCTTGCAGAATGGGTGTTAGGTATATGAAATGGAATTATAGTTGAAAGTAATTATGAAGGCACTATCATTCATTTACCTCCTGATATGCTCATTGAAAAACATGATCATCATGTTACTAGTACATACCCATGTTTTTTGGAAAATATGGGAGACTCATATTTCTTTCAATATAGAGCTATTTTAGCAGCTACAAATACAATGATATAATTAATAAGCTGAATGAATATATCATGTCATTGATTCACTACTACAAGCGACACTTTCAACTACGGTTCTAGGCCCATAATAACGACGGTCCTACGACTGTCGTAGATATAGATGTCGTTGATATAGAAGCATTTCAAATACGGTTCAAAAACCGACTTTGATTAAGCCTAATCCACTACGGTTCTTTAGCTAGAACTGACTTTGATTAAGCCTAATCCACTACGGTTCTGTCTTTAGAACCGACGTTGATTAATCCATATCCACTACGGTTCTCAGCTGGAACTGACTTTGATTAAGCCTAATCCACTACGGTTCTGTCGTTAGAATCGACTTTGATTAGGCCATATCCACTACGGTTCTCTAGGTAGAACCGACTTTGATTAAGGCTAATCCACTACGGTTCTGTTTGCAAACCGACTTTGATTAAGCGATTTCGACTACGGTTGTCTTCTTATAACCGACTTTGAATAGGCCATTTCCACTACGTTTTGGTATTTGGAATCATAGTAGATAAGCATGTTTGTTTTTTTTTTTTCCATATTTTTTACAATCAACAAACAATATTGGGTTAAAAAGAAATTGGACATCATCACATTAAATTAAAAAACAACACAATTGCAACAAGCTATATTTTTTCCATTAAAATGGAGTAGAATACATATATGTCAATCAATGCAACTGACTTCTTTGTATAAAAATTATAACATGGCAAATATCCTTCTTATAATACTTACTGGCAGCACTACATAAGTGCCAAGTATACACAAGATTATGGCTAACTACAATTAAGTCAATATATATATATATATATATATATAGGGAGGTAGCTACCATCCTAGCTTAGTATTTCTATTAATTAGATGCCTAATAGTTTCATTTTCAATTGAGAATCACTGTTGTGGCTGTCTTCACCGGTGTTGCTTTGGAAGTCTGAACCAAGCTCCAAATTACCAATGTTTGAATCCTGCAACATAATTGATATCACAGATTGGTGGACTATAAGCTCTAGTGAGAAGACATATACAAATGAAGATATGATTTGGCAATCAGTTACAGCATGAAGCAGTATGCCACATCTGTAGCATAAAGCCAGCAAAAATTTAATATTTACAACTAGGTAAAACAAACTGATCTACAACATGCTATACACATGTATACATTTATGTTCTTAGTGAACATTAAAAGGAAATAAGCATCATACTAGAACCAGATGAGAGTTTTCCATTTATAATTGACCATTGAATAACGACCTCAAAAGCTTGTGGTCCACTCTACATTATTCTTCACAAAATAAAAAAGGTCACAGGATGGTTGCTTATTGATTGTAAGAACATATATCCATCACTACACTAAGTTGAAAGAAGTTTTCATCTTGCAACTCTGACATATGATTGTGCACTCTTACAAATTTCCTTATTCTTGAAGTAATTCTAAATTTTTCAGAGAGAAGAAAGAAAAAAGAAATACCAGGAAAAAGGGAACTTCATTATCAAGAAATGACAACATAATGGAGAGGTGTAACAGTTAACACAAATTATCAACATTTTTCATAATGAAACATTCCAGTACCTTTTGCACTCCTCATCCTCTTTGCATAGTTGAGGTTCAAGTTCTCGAATTCTAGATGATACAGGCTATCCACTTCTTGAACACTCTCATCAAGATAGACCTTCAAAAATATGCATCTGTACATTAGAAATCAAAGCATGATTTGAATTTAATTACAACACCAACAGTATAATTAGCATTTGCTCAAGAAACATGATTTTGGATTAAGAATGGGGAGAAAGGATTTGATAAGATATGCTTGACTAGTAATCTTGAGAATACAGTCTCTACCAAAACTGTCAATGGAGGAGGAAGGAACCCTGTATTCAATGAGAATCTTTGTCTAAGCGTTACGACTGTTGATTATGCTGTCAAATGTGAAATTTGGATGCTGAGTTGCTTGGTTTTGCTTTGGTGCCTTTGTCTGAAGTACTGTGAAGGATGTAAAACTAGATAAAGATAATTCTTCAACTGATTTATTCCATTCCCCGGCTGGTTTTGTTAAATTGTCTCTTGCTTATACCGGTGCTTCACCTGATGTTATGGCTATTTCTGCAATGCCTACTGAGTTGGACGCCACCGAGAAGGACTTAGAATCATGTGAGTCACTGGCCAGGGATTTGGACAAAATCGAATTCCCAGATCCACAAATTGTAAATGAAGACCACTGGATGGATATAGATATGAAATAACATGGGCATGGGGCCACTACAATTTACTAAAAGTTTAGGGTACATGATTAGGATAAATGTTTATGCTTCATAGACTTCAGTTTAGGACTACTCTATTTAGTCAAAGAAGATATAATTTGATAATTTAACACATCACATGACAAAATCATAGAGATAAGATTGAACAATCCTTACCGATTACAAATCTGAAAATTCTTGCACTGCTTACAAACCCAACGGTTGCCAGCCACCATTAATTAAAATACAACAGCTAGTACATGCATGCTGCAAATGAACCATAATGAAATCTTCCTTCATCAGGCAAATGGTTTGACCAAGCTGGAGAAAGATGAAGAATTTTATAATAAATTATCAAACATGAGGGAACCTCACAGATAAATATTGAAAGCAGTAAAGTAAGGAAACAATATTCATATTTGAAACTTTAGTTATATAATATGTATCCAAAAGACTTAAAAATGACTTGCAAGGGATCTCCTTAACCAAGAAAACAAAACGATTTGTATTATACATGTATAATAGTGAATTACTTTGTGCATAAGGAGCAGGTCCTTTCAGGCATTTGCTGAAAGATCTAACTGACCAGACGCTTTCAAAGCTCTTTTTGTTATAGTCTTTTTAGTTGTTCCCTTTTTATTTTGTTTCCTTCCATCTTCCTCTTGGCGAAGCTGATAAATTAAATCCTCTGCAGCCCCAGGCCAGTAGTCACCATCAAAATAAGGAGTCTTGCGGCAGTAACCTTAGGCCTACATTCACCAATAGATACAAATAAATGATCGTATAAGTTGGTGAGGTCGACCACAATATTCTCCTTGGCAGCTTTTCTTAACATGGCCAGATACTTGCAGAAACATGTTTACAAATGCTGAAGTTAGAGATGAATAAACCTAATCACTAAACAAGAAAATTATCTGAGGTTCAAAATGAAAACCTGTGATTTAATTGCATGTAACCACAATGCTCTCATCATTCAGAGACACAAACTCATTTAGCAAGTGCTTTTAGTGCTCTTCTTAATGAATTAAAACTGAAAAGGTTTTACCAACACACATTACACTGATTTCCAGTACAAATCCACCTGATTTCTATTAATTATTCCTTAATCAAGCCCTTAGGACACTCTTTAAGAGCACTCATGTGCATCATGAATAAAATCACTAGCTTTGTATAAAATTACTAACTCCGTGCTTTAATATATGAGACTCAAGATACAAATTAACTAAACCCAAAAGCTTTGCACAAACGAAAGCAAGTTCCTTCGTTCTGCTAATAGTGAACAAAAAATGGAAAATGCAGACAGAACCAATTCAAACACAAATCGAATGCAGTTAGGTGCATTAAATAATACACGCGTGAAAATTTTACGTTACCTGTAACCAAACATACATTAGAGAGAGAACAGAGAAGCATACCTAGAAGTCGCAGAGAGATAACAAATTGGGTAGGAAGCGTCGACAAATAATCAATGAAACTGGAGAAAGAAGAAACACGGGCAGGTGGCACCGTGACTGGGTTTAGGGTACAAATAGTTATTAAAAATATAAAAATAAATAATAAAAATTTGATAATCATATACGGGTAGTGTCGAAGGTTCTGAAGTAGAGGGAGTGTTAGCCGAATCTCTGTTTTTGTGTGTGTGAGTCTTCCCAACGTTATCCACATCTACAAACTATAGTCATTATGAAAATTTGATGCATTCAACAACTCTTCCTAGCTCTCGATGCTAGACCTGATCCTTCCAAATTCTGGCACCCCCTATAATATGTCTAACATGCAACTACAAATTAAGGCTTACATCACAACAAAGGAGAAGCATAGATTGGAAAACCAAATTCACCTTCAACAAATATGGTTCAAATTACATCCTGTAGATTGTTATAAACTGAAGGAAATATAACACATCAAATTTTAACTACTTCTGATGGACAAATACAACATAATGAAGACCACTAAAGTAATCTTTACCTGAATCTGCTTTTTGTTCCCCGCTGTGATGTTTGATATGGTCCAGGATGCTTCCTTCTTTATGCTTTTTTTAAAATTATTAGCCAAGACATTCAGAAGACGTGGGAGAGCTTGATGGTTAATTATGACTAAGCAAGAAAAATACAATAACTACACACAAATTTCATGTTAGTGTGCACATGCATGTCTACATACATTCAACTACTCCAAGCAGAAACATACAGAGATTCCACACAATGATAGTCTCAGAAGAAAAAAAAGTTAAATAATTGACTTTATTGTACTCAACAAAAAAAAATCCATTTTCTGCAAACATTAATAAGTAAAAGAATTAACTACAGGAATTAATAGTAATGTATCTCTCTTTCTTTGTTTCCACACCTCTTACTATGTTATAATAATCAGCTACACTTCTTATCCATCTTGAATTATTTTGCTCAGTACAAAAATAAACAAGCACTTATTAAGGTCAAACAAAAGGAAAAGATAGAAAATAAAAGCTTCATTCACTGAATTCATTGGGGGTAGATGCTGTAGTAAGTAATAATTGTGTGCTATTCATAACATAGCCAAGCAGTCATCAACCACTAATTTTTTCCAGTCGCATCAAGACACTTATTTGTTGTGACTATTGAACTTGCAATCACCTAAAATCACGACATTTCATGAATGTTGACGCTGCAACTGTGAAATACTTTCAAAAACTCATTTTTGCCCTCAACCTTAATGTAGCAAAGGCATTTTCAGGGATTTTGTTTGATTTAAAGAAAATGGTTGAAAAAGGATTTGGACAAAAACCCATTGTCTTGTACATTTCAGCCTTTTACCTTCGTTTTAACCAAATCCCTTCAGACCCATTGTTCATCAGCATGATTCCAGACCATTCCTCTATGCGCTATACCACTATAACATTTTTTAGACTGCTGCTATACGTTGCCATCTGGATTGATATCCTATGGTAGATGACCAGCTTTCATATTTGATTACCAAAAAAAGAATATTTGTTGGAGAATTTTATGTTCGTGATTTATGGTAAAAAAGAAAAGAGGAAATAAGTTTAAAATGAATATACATTCAACTAAGGGAATAAATATAGAAGACATGACTTCAGTCAGGAATAAATATAGGAGAATTTTATGTTCGTGACTTATGTTCTACTAAATTGTCTTGACACAAATGCTGTGCAGATATTATTATCATGAATGGAATAAATATAATGCACAACAACAAAACAACATTTTTTGATACATTAGAAAGGTAAAAGACATAACTATAGTCTAACATTGTGTCTACTAACATAAGCGATGATAAATACGGAGGACAATTCTACCAAACATCAAAATCAGTATCATGAATAGCATCATATTTTTCGAGCCAATTCACACAAGAATTTTCCTCACGTTGGAACAAAACTGACCAATCATAAGTTACCTGTGATCAAATTTGTTGAATTAAGGGAGAGTAGGGATGAAAAAAGTTGCTCTCGTGGAGAATCAACTACACTGTAACTTTGGATCGCATGCCCCCAGGTCTTAAATAAATCTACAACTTTTCCTTTCTTAATTTAATTGCTTTCTAACTCACCGTCACAGGTAGATTCTATTTTCATGTATATTAAAAAAATCTCATAACAACTTCATCCACTCATATTTATTTTAACAATTTTTCAAAATTATATGAATTGTGAGCCAACATTTCGCGGAGAATAGAATGGAACAGGGAGATGGAGGTGTTTCCTTCTAGAAGCTCTTTATTACTCTTCAATTTTAAATTTTTTAAAACCTAATAGCTGAGAGAGGCAACAACAGCAAGCAAACAACTAACAAAGCAACCCACCGCGAGATTGAGAGAAACTTACACGGCGGCGACGACGGTGGGCGACTCTCGGGTACACGGCGGCCGCCTTGCAAGCGCTTTACGAGCCCTAATAGCTGAGGTTGAAGATGGTCAGAGCAAGTGAAAAGCTTAAATCCGTATCTGGAGGGGAAAACGCGAAAAATTGGGCCTTTCACTTTTGTTGGGTTATTATTGAAAACGCAGCGTTTTGCATATATCCACTACGATCAGCTTTTTCAAACCGTATTCGAAAACTGCTAAACGACGATGGGCAACAGAAAATCGACTTCGATTGGTTGTTGTGTTTTAAGCAAAGACGGTTACGTGTTTAAACCGTGTTTGAATTGAGCCGCTTCCTTATCCACTACGGTTAGCTAGAACCGACTTCGATTGGGCGTAGTGAAGGCGCTTTCTAGTAGTGATTTTTGGAGAAACAAAAAAATACTTTTTGATGCAAATAACGCAGTGCACCCACCCTACTTCACCTATGCACGTCAACCATTATTTTGCAATAAGCATCACACAAGCTCAAACTAGACACATGAAAATCATGTGACCTGTCGTGCATGCAACCTCTGAAAGTGAAACTGTTTGTAGCAGAACTTAATAGAACACTACAAGAAAATTGATCTATGCCTACGGAGACTTTTGCCTATAGACATAAATTATTGTAGGTAAAAGCCAAAAAATACTTATACCTACTATTGTTTGACGTAGGTAAAATTTACCAACTTATATCTACCATTATTTGGTGTAGGTAAATTTATTAAAACTAAAAATGACTTCTACCTACAACTAATTTATGTAGGTAGAACACAAAAAAACTTTTACCTACAAAAATCTAGTGTAGGAAAAATTCTAAAAAATATATACATATGACTACACAATGTAGATGAAACTTCTTAAACTTATACCTACATTTGGTTGGTGTAGG
>PYAF01000926.1:172733-195108 GCA_007407185.1 Glycine tomentella
GTTTTGCCTTCCATGCCTTCGTGTATGATATGTGAAATCCGAGCACTGATGCTATTCTTTCTTGAATTAATCCAATTTTAACACTTGGATCCTCTCTAATCATTTCTGCATTTCGTCATACAATAATACATTAACTAATTGTAAACAATAACCAAACTTCAGTTTAATGTATATACGTACCTAAGATCATCGAACATATAAAATCTGAATCAAGTTGCTTGTGATCTTGAGAAAGATTCTGACCAACGCATGTGTGTTCGTTATTCCATATGCCTACAACCCATTCAGTGCCACCCTTTTTTTGATATGCCCTCATCCTCCATGGACAACCGTCAGAATGATTTTCGCAAACCATTATAAGTCTTTTGGTATCACTTTTTTCTACTACGGCAGTGTGATGATCAGCCATACAATATTGTTTTATAGCCAATTTCACATCCCGTTTGGTCTCAAACACCTGATTCTTATATAATTGTTGACCCATCTGCCAGTTAGGTATTTGACCTCCTTCCATATCACCAGACTGCTGCTCTGTGTATGCCCAATTAACATGTATGTAATGCCTTACGTCAGACCAAAATGGAACGGTGTCGTCTCCTAAGTCATTACACATATGAAACATTGTGAATGAAAAACTTTTCCATGATTACTTATATAAATTAATCATCTTACTTCTCACACTTATATTTATAACATTTTTTTCTAAATCATTGAATAATTGCATAAAAGTTTTTACAACTTTTATTCATCACCTTATTATTAAACCTACACTAATTTCTATTAAACTTACACTAATTTCTATTAAACCTACAATAATTTCTATTAAACCTACAATAATTTTTAATAAACCTACAACAATTTAATAACTACTGCATAACAAAATATTGTGCATCCATGCCTTGACCCTGCATTAGATCTTGCATTCCGACATTGCCCGGAGAAGGAATTGGAAAACCACGCTCGAAGTCACCGTCTACGTCCGTATCTGACGAGTCACCATCTGGAACAACACCTTCGTCCACCTCGTCCTCGGAACTGTCCATAGGCCAAACTGGGTCGTGGGCCGGCACCATTTCATTCCCCATTGCTTCAGTAGCTGATGCTAGTGGGGCTGATATATACATTACTTCATCATCCATTTGTTGTGTTGGTTGGGTTGGTATTGGTGGTGATTGGGACGCATCTCTATCTTCCGGATTCACCGACGGCTCTCTGTTTATGTCAATGGACCTATCGGGCTGGACCGTACGGTGACTGCTAGATTGTCACCCACAGTTTAATTCTGCATACAACTCGATAAATCTTGGGTTTGCTCCATCCGATACGCAAGCGTCTGTAATTAACGCTACATCATCATCATCTACAATATCCACAGCAACCCACTGCACTGGGTTGCCCGACGCACATCTAGCTGTCAATCGAGAGACCGATTGTCCGCGTTGTAATCTCAACTTCTTGTAAATCATTTTCATCAGATCGCGGTAGCTACATCCTTGCGGCATACAAAACATTTTACATTCTCCTTCAAAAACTTGACCATTAGGCCCAACGTATCTACTCCCATTATAATAAACAATGGTTATTAAACCATTTCTATTAGCACTCATTTTGCGTAAATTAAAATAACTAACAAAAAATTGTGTTTTGTAATGAAAATTTTTAAAGCACTAAGAACTTGAGTAGAATATTGCGTGTCTGGTGATTTAAAAAGGAAGGTATATATAGGCAAATTTGGTGACTTAAATCGCTGTGCAATGTAACAAATTTACTTACCTAAATCGCTGTACCATTCACCAAATTAACTTACCTATTTCGTTGGAACTCATGGCAAATTATGTGTCCAACCACAAATTGCCACGTGTCTGCCCTGCCCAATCCCTGATTACCCGGTCAGCACCTATTTCGCTGACCCTTCTAGCGAAATAGGCAACCAATGGTACATTGCCACGTGGCAAAAAAGGGGAGCCACATCAGCCACCTAATTCGCCTTGGTGTGCTGCGAATTATGTGTCGTGACATTTTGCCAAAATTTATCACCCGCGTGGCAGAATGACAATTTTTTTCTCCAGATGTGGCATTTTGGCAAAAGTTCCTAATATAACTATAGTCTGTATCTATAATATAGAATTGAAACCACTATATTCCAAACAAACGGAAGAGAAATGATTGAAAATCAACCATGTACAGAATTGTACGTGGGTTTTGTGCAAATCTGATTGTAACATTATTTTGATAATTTTTGTTGTGTAAATTGTGGATGTGACATTCTCGGTTTTATATAAATAAAAAACAATAAGAAAGAGATAGCAAGGAAATCAAATACACAGTACAATCCAACAAAGATACCCAAGTCACCTCATGATTAATGAATGCTGGGGCATTAATAATACAATGATTTGGAACTGTGTTGCAACAAGAGCCAACCCATGCAAGTACCATCACGTGTTTTAAGTAAAATTATCGACAAGTTTTGGTTGCATTCTTGAATTATTATCTATTGAGCCATACAATACAAGGTTCAACACAAAATGAAGTTGCAATGTTGGAATTACAAAATTGAGTTTAAATTGGCATCCAAGAAACTGATTACTAGTAGGGTTGGAAGAAAGGAGGATAAGATGGAAGTGATGGGACCTATAACGTAAATCCATAAAAAAGAAAGGCAACGTCATATCTTAGTTTGTCTGATAGGTTTTGCATTTGGTTGATGACATCATGATTGGTGATTGATCATAAGGCTGTTGTTACTGCTTTTTATTTTATGGGTTGGTGTGTTGTGATATGAATTGCATCTGATCTGATTTAACGGAAGCATCAACATAGGTTCCATCACCAACAATGGACATATCCCCTCTCACATAAATCCAACACCTTCTCACTTTTCTTTCATTTTTCCCCAGGTAATGTTTCTCTCACCCTTTGTTCTGCTGCTTGTTTGCTTGCCTTTTGTACCTTCCATGGTTGGTGTGAAATTTGTGAGTTGTTGTTGTTGTTGTTGTTGTTTTTTTTTTTTTTTTTTTTTTTTTTTTTTTTTTTTTTTTTTTTTTTTTTTTTTTTTTTTTTTTTTTTTTTTTTTTTTTTTTTTTTTTTTTTTTTTTTTTTTTTTTTTTTTTTTTTTTTTTTTTTTTTTTTTTAATTTAAAAATGTTTGTATGGATTGTGATGAACTGAAGGGTAATGGGGAAAATACACCCCAAAAATGGGGTGAATGAGGTGGATGAAAAAATAATAGGAAGAAAAAAAAGAAAAGATAGAAAAATGAGAGATATGATAAGCGACTTATAAACAAAAAGGAGAGAAAAAACTTAATAGAAGATGAAATAGAAAATAAATAGTACATGTTACTAATAAATAATAATTCAACTGGGAAATCTTGTGTTCATGTTCTTATCAAAGAGATATATAGCAACAAAATTATTTGAAGTTTACGCATTTAATTTAAGGTGAGTAAGTAAATTATCATAACTATTCTTGCCCAAAAATTCCAATACATATATTCCTTAAGGTGAGTAAACTTGAAATCCCTTTGTGCCTTTTTAAATGGGGATTGCTCTACTGAACAAAAAAAGAGAGTATTGATTGAACCAAAAAAGATGGGGATTGCTCACATTTTGATGTGGTGAAGCTCAGTGGCTATGAATGATGTGTCTCTAATAACACAGCTTTTGTTGGAATAGCAAAGAATCAATAGTAAACATATGAACTTGTAAGCCTTGGACACTCACAGGTTAGTTGCCTAAATTAAAATAGGTGTTTTAAGTTTGGGCATGTGTTCGTAAAGCTTGGTACACTTAGCTAAGAAAACTATACATAAATCCATGTTCTAAGTGAGTGATTTAATTATAACAAAAAATAAATATTTTTTCATTATTTCCAATAATTCGTGACAACATTTATTTATTAAAAAAGTAATAAAAACCAATACAACTATGAGAAAACAACAATGATACCATGTTGTATATGTAATTGTTTGTTCATGAATTTATTTCCAAGAAAACATCCATTTTCCATTACTTTTAAATAATTTATTAGTACATGATTTTATTATAAAAAAAAAATTAACCAAGCGACAATGAGAGAGCGAGTACCATGTCATATATATAATTGTTTGTCCACGACTTTATTTTCATCGTCTTCTCAATTTTTTTCCTTCTCTTTTGTCAGTTTTTTGTATAGTCTAAGAAAATTTAAGTATTTGTCACTCTAAAAAATTATAGAACTCAAGAAATGAGGGACTTTATCCGGAGCTTGTGCACATGAATAACGTTGTACCATAGGAAATGAAAGTCCAGTGATCTTCTTAAATTTTAAACAATGGTATTTACTCAGCTTTTGTTAGTCAGTTGTAGAATATTTTACGTTGAAATTCTAAAAAAAAGATTATCCATGAATTTTTAAACAATAATGGAAAAAATGAGAAAGCAAAAAGTTAAAAATTTGTCAAAGACTTTGGTGCCATGTTTTTAGTGAAATGTTGAATCACTTTTACACTTTGGTTGGATGGGTTGATTTAGGAGGAATTGAGAGAGATGACTTATTACTCTAGTTTGAATTAAGTTTATGTTTGGTAAACAAATAACTTTTCTTAATTTTTAGAGTTTTTTAAAATGTTACTTTTTATTTTATAATTTTTTATTTTATTTTTATTTTTATCTTTAATATATTTATTAAATTTTTAATTATCCATTTTGAATAAATCATTGTTTTACAATTTTTGTCATTTTACATTTTTTAGTTACTTCAATAACTAATTTTATCGAACACTTATAATTTAATAAGTTAATTTTTTAATTTTTAATTTTCAACTATTCATTAATTTTTCAATTTTTAGCTAACATTTTGTTTTATCAAATATAACCTAAGTTGAATTGGGAAAGGAAATAACTAAATTTTCACATGTCCTACCTAAAGTTATTTCTTTCTTCTTTAAGTGTGAGGAGTTTGGTAGAACCAAAGTGGTGAAAAAAGAAAGAGAAAGGCGTGGAAGTGTAAGCATGGTTATCAAATTCGAGATTTAAATCATAGAATTGTCAAATTCTATAATTCTACTTAGTCTCCACGAGTTAAATCGCAAGTAAAATTGTTTTCTGAGTAGAATTGGTAAACTTGGAGTAAAATCTATTTGGGCTATATCCATAACCGATTTGCTTCCTGCACCCTTTTATTGCTTACTATACACCGGCTCATATTTTTTTTTTATTAAAAACTAGACTTTTGATTTAATTTAAGTAATTGTTATTAACACTCTTTTTTTATTAATATACTTTACTTGTGTTATCAACTTTAATACTTCAGTTGTTATTTTGAATTATTTAGTATACTTATATTGCACTCATTTAATTTGACAAAATTAGTTATATCATTGTTTCATATTTATATATAGGTAATTTACTTTTTGTTTTGTTTGAAATAGACTCTTACGATTCTACGAGTCGAATTTATTATGTCTCCACGAGTTTACGCAGAATCGCGATTCTGACAACCTTGAGTGTACGTACTTTCACGGTTTAGGAGGCATGAAATGTTAAAGAGATATTAAAAAAATTTATGGGGTCAATGTAAAAAATTTCCATGTTGATATGAGAAGAACGCCATTGAAATTACTGTTTGATTTTTTGAAGGTTGTTAGCTGCATGAATAGTCTTGTGAGACCTTGGATGCTCGTTTCTTTTGTACTGTCTGCATGCATATAATATAATAAATAATAAAAATACATTTTTATTCAATATTAATTTTTTTTTATTTTATCTATAAAATAACTTTAATTCAAATATTTTCACTCTATTTCATTTTATTTCTCTTAATCAAACAACCTCTATTTTCATTTTATTTTTTACATATTTCTCATCTCTCTTCCTACCAAACATATCCTAATAGAGCAAATCGAATAATATATATATATATATATATATATATATATATTAAATGTTAAAATTATAAATATTTTATAATTGATACTTTAAATGTAGAAAAATCTTTTTAATCACCCTTTCAAATTGGTTATATATTGGAGAATCAAATGAGACAGAGAAAGAGTGTTGAAATCATTAAACCTAAATAGTCACATTATTGACAAAAGGTGAAAAAAGTTGAGAGGCGATTTAAAAAGCAAATAGTTATCATCATCAATACTTAATAAAAATGACATGTCATGGGATAAAAGTGAGAGGTTAAAAAGAAAAAAAAATGAAGAATGCATTAATTTTACTTATGTAACTTAAAACCAAAATGTAAAAATTTAACACACCATCATATATTTCAATGTTTATATATTATGATAAATAGACGGGGAATAGAGTAAAATATCCTAATGCTACTGTACAGGGAAACAACAAAAAAATTTTGCATTTATATTGTATAAATAGTTTACGTACATGCCTCACTAGATTTTGAGTCATTGTTATTGGTAAACTTTTGTAGTACATAATTACAAGAGAACAACAAAACACTATTTTCCATTTATATTATATAAATAGTTTACGTACATGCCTATCTAGATTTTGAGTTATTGTTATCTGTAAACTTTTGAAGTACATAATTAGATTTTATTTGCAAGACAGTTGATAGTTAACAAGATCCTAGTTAAACCTTTTCCAAAAATCTTGCTTTGTTCACATCTCTCTCTCTTCTCATATAAGGTCATCATTAGTTATCTACCTTTTTTCACATCAAAATTGTGAACACAAGAGATATTTAAGTAGAAAAATAGCATAACGAACCCATTAATTATCTTGTTCTTTTTCCCGTCACTTCCTTTGTAATAAGCTGTAAGAATCACAAATAAATACAAATTTGTTTAATCATTTATATGTATTCATAATTTTGTACAAATTCTAATAAAGTTTTATGCATCTAATATTTATAACAAAGAAATAAGCACAAGCTTTTCACAATTCACATACCTATAGTTGTGATTCCCTTCTGATACGCACCTCATAAACAGTCTCACTGAGTCACTGTACAGCAGTCATGATACCTATTGAAGGAGAAAACGTGACCACAAGTCTCAGAAGCATGTGATTTACCAGCATATAAAAATCACGTGATGTAATTTTCATAATTAAAAATAACAATGACAAAACTTAAACCATATAGGTGTATATATATTTGAGTTTAATTTTAATATAATGTTAATATATAAATTTTTATCATCATTAAATTAAAAATAATTTCAAATATAAATTTTAAAATACATTTTTATATTATTGTTATTATTATTTCAACAAAATCTTACTTCATTAAATAAGATTGACTACATGGATCATATATAATACTCGATAGATTAAAAATTGAATCATTATTATCAGTAATTTTTTTGGCACAGTTATTATCAGTATATTTTAATTAAACTAATATATATACATATATATTGTTAGTATGAGTAAAATTTCTAACTTTGATTTAAAAAAATATTTCTTAATTTTATCTTGAAGATAAAGATAAAGCCAAAGAAAAAATAACAGAAAAACATTTGGGGTAACATAAATAATTAAAGAATCTATGCCGTACGTGAGGTGGGACCCTGAAACCATATTCATTTATCAGTCTTTCTGTCCTTTCCCTTGCCATGGACGTGCAGTCCTGAAAAAGCATCTGACCCACATGCAAAAGTATTAATGAGAGAGTGGTTGTGATACTCCTTAGTCCTTAGTCGAAGGTAAATAAATAAATTGGGATAAAAATAAAATAGAATATAAAAAATAAATATTACACTAGTATTTTTTTTAATTATGTTATTAACGTGACGTAAAATTCATTAATTTTGTGTGTATATATATATATATATGATTAATTTTGTTAGACACTTTTATGGTTACTTTAACCGTTTTTCTTTTTAATTATGTATTTTTTTCATCTGTATACTTTGAATTTAATATCTTGAATTTGAACTTAATTGTACTCAAACTAATGATAAAAAATAAAAAAAAGAGAAAAAGAGAAAAATAAGATAAAAATGAAAAAATATTAAAGTAAATTACACTAACTATATATCTCTTGAGATTTCATACGTGAAATTATACAAATCCTCACTACTTTTTCTACTCCACTGATTTCATTAATTGTTTGAAAAATATTCACTTTTGAAAAACATTACTAGAAACATTACGTCATGCTCTCGCATAAGGAAAGTCAGTGTACATGTTAAAAAAGAAGGAAGAGATTATGTAATTTTACGAAACTTAAGAGAAATAGGATACTATTAAATAGTTTTGGATTTTTTTCATGAGCAGTCTTAGACCACAATGTTTTTAATTAATATTTATACATAGTTGAGTGTTATTTTTTAAAAAATTGAGAAATTTCATTACTTATGTAGAGATTGATCAGGATGGGTTCATAAATATAGAGAATATTTAATAATTTATGGTGAAAGTGAAATGGAAGAAAAGTAAAATGTATGTGTAGAAATATAATAATTCGTATATTATATATTAAATAGCTTAAAGGGACAAAAGGGGAACTTCAAAACACTCACTTTACTTCTTTTCAAAGCCCCTTTTTTTGGCTTTTGTTCTCTCTCTCTCTCTCTCTCTCTCTCTCTCTCTCTCTCTCTCTCTCTCTCTCTCTCTCCAACTCTAATAATACAATTGGGCTGGCATTGGCCGCGCAATGTGATTCTGTAAACTGAGCTTCTGTACCATTCCCTGTGGGTCCAATAACAGTCCTTTACACCTTTGATTTTTAGTAAATCCATAAACTTTCTTGTCTTTTGCTTTCAATTTGGATTCTTTACTCTGCCACATACACTTTGATGGTTGCATTGCATGCCAAAAATAATGTTTACACCCTTGCTTAATTACATGTACAAAATATAGTGTTTAACACAAAGTGTTATTAAACAAAAATAATAGTGTTTAACAACTTTTTAAGTGTATGTACTTTGTTGAAGAAGTGAGAGATGTAATAAGAGAAAAAAGAGATTAGAAAAGAAATGAGGTATGGAAAGATATGGTGGCATTAATTGCATGCCAAAATAATGGTCCAGTTGCTTTATTTATGCCACTTCTTAACTTCTTATATCCATATTTACAACCTTGCTTAATTAAATACATGTATGAAATGAAGTGTTTAACAGTTTTTCAAGTGTATATACTTGTTGAAGAAGTGAGAGATGTAATGAGAAAGGGTTAATATATTAACAAAACATTGAGTTATAAAAGGAGATATAAGAAAGAAAGAAAAAACAGTTTTGTTTGACTTGACTTCATTTCTTTACTATTGTGCTTAGATGAAGTCATCTTTACAGTTATGTAAACTAGTTTTTATGAGACTAGCTTTTGTACCACGAGTAGTTCACGTTTGTTAGGGTAACAAGTTAAAGCTGCATGCACGGATGCACAACTACCTATACCTGAAAATTGAAGATTATAGATTGTATGAGGAACTGACAACTCTTTTGTCCTTTGTGGAAGCTATTTTTTGTCTCTGCCAGTGCCAAACCAGTTGTTTATTCACATATGGATTTGTTAGCATTCATCTAAAGCATATATAAAATTTGAACATTGGAAGAAGTAAAATAGTATGTAGAATCCAATGGCTATTCTAACTGAACTGAACTTAAAACCTTCAGAAGTAACTCAGCTTTAACAAGAATTGTAAAATTATTATACTAATATTCTTATGAATGTCACAATTGAACGAGAAAAGAAATGTACAGTTTGAAGAGCATTCTGATTAGCCTGCACTCTTATGTACTAACAATATTCCAATGGCCTTTAAATGGAGAATTTTTTGGTTAGATAAAATGCAAGATTACATGTCATTTAAGTAAACTACCTAGAAATCAAATGGCATTGGCAGAAGAGTAATCAATAATCACTAGCAATAGAACATGAGCTTCTTGATGTTTTCACTAAGTTTAGGTAAAGGTGCTGTCTTTGGAGGAGCAGCTCTGGATAGTGTAGATGTGCTTCGGAACAAACCTAAGGACTCTGATCTCTCAAGGTAGAGTCTGCCTCTATATGCAGCTAAGTGTGCATAATATGCAGGAGGCACCAAAGAAATTGGCTTGGTACACCTAACAAAAGTGTAGCATAAGTTGTAAACCAGTTTCTGTAGTTCATCAGAAGTAAACTGGTTTTCATCCCACAAGACATGGTAGTGAGTTGGCCTACTTGTTCCTTTAACACCCCAATGACTACAAAGATAGAAGTCAAATTCCTTTGGATGAGTAATCACAGAATCAACCACAGTCCCAGGAGGAATGTTTTCATATAGAAAATTATTTTGAGTTGAAGACTGGTCAGTTTCAAAGGGAAACAACCTTGTGTGATGCCTCTTTTGCACAACTGCAAAAGTAATGGTCGGTTTGTAGCCAGGAAATCTTGAGCATGCAAACCTGATGGATTGAAGTTCCACTTCCAGCACTTTGTAAAACTGAGTTTCACTAACCCCGTCTCTGAAGAAAATGATTCTGTTGGGGAGTTTCTCTACCTCCTGGTAAAAATCATCAAGCAATTCCCCCACCATTGCCCCGAGATCCTGGATGATTTCTTGTCTATGTGTTTGAGACCTTATTCTTGAAATGTACTTGTTTGCTGTCGGCCAATTCATGCTACCGACAACAGCAGCAACAGATGGACTGACATCATCAAGAGGGTGAGGATGTGTCACATCAGCACCCATGAATATCACTGGCTCATCAATATGAAAGAGGCGCGGTAACTGCGAAGGCAATGAGTTGTATAATGCAACTGTGCATCCACCAACTTTGGCATTGATTTTGAGGGCCAAATTGGCCAAGAATTGTGAACTCAACTTGTTGAGGTTGGGGTACAGGCAGCATTGGCTCACGACACCAACACTTGTCTCGGCAATTCGCTTCAAGTCAGCATACCCTTTGTGTTTTCTCTCCATTATGCAAATAAGAAGCTGGAGATTGTTTGAGGCTGTCCTCTGGATTCTCTTGAGCTTAGATTCCAAAAGGGTCACATTGTTAAGAATTTGGATAGATTCAAACTGGGGACTAATAACCGTGTTCTGGTTGAGAAATATGCCCAATTGTTCACACCTTTGACATAACTGGTTTATAAATCTGGGGACATTGGACTTCTGCTCAGGTGTGCCCCCAAAACTAATTAGTGCCCACCTTTCAATAGTAGTTCCTTCAAAGACATGGCCGTCAAGAAGGTTCCATTGGCGGTCGTGACGCGAAGGAGTCAGATTTCTCACATGACCTCCATCTCCAAGCTTAAGTTTGGGAGGGTGAAGAATTCTACCAGTCAACTTTGTCATTTCTCTTGATACTTGGAGTTTGAATTCTTTTTCCTGATCACCACTGTCAAAATGATTAATTACATTTCAAGGCATTAGAAAATAATACAAAAGCAATATGAATATGCAAAAGTAAAAGGTCAAACAAAGGATCCATAGAAGTACATAAGAGGTTAAGGAACCATACTATCTATTCAACAAAAAAGAAAAAATGGAACTACTATAGTATCTTGAAGTTAACTACCTGGTAGGCCCAACAGTTCCTCTCATGACTCCTTCTACAATGGTTTTTCGTTCGCCCGGTCTTTGGCAGCCCATTTTGAGTATTCTTGCTGTTTGATCATCAGACAGTTTCCCAAGGAACTTCTGGCCTTCACAGATCACACAAAGCTCCATAGGGAGATAACAAGGCTTACTCCTACTAATTTGCAAGCATGGCAGTTTTCTGAATTGTATGTCATAGTTATATTGATCTTTAAAGTAATTCACCAACCTCAGATTCTTCCCATCTCTGTCAGCAAACCAAAGATTTTCAGTAACCTCCTCAGTCAAGCCATAGACACGATATCGCTGAACAGTTTCTCTGTGGCAAACGAAGACCCTGATGTTCTTCAACGCCTTCTCCACTTCCTTCCGCTCTTCACCAGTTAATTGAGCTTTCTTCCTTTGAGAGAGGTCTCGAAGAAACTCGAGGCGCTTCTGCAAGTATGCAATCACTCCTATGCTCTCATGGAAAGCAGTTACCGAGAAATCCACATTGAGAGCAAGTCCTTGTTGTGTTGGTCGAAGACTCTGAAAGAAGCCTCTCAATCCAACAGCTCCTCCACCAATGTCTTTGCTTCTTCCCATTGAACTTGAATAGAATGACCTCCCTACAGGTATGCATTTCTCAGTTGGACTTTCCCTAAGAACTACATCCAAAGCATTCAGATAATCCTGTGGAAGTGGAGTCCAATCATCACCCTCCTTGCTCAAGTAATTACTCAACTCCTTCCCATTGATCTTTGAGACCAATTTGACATTTATCCTGAAAAGTTTAAGCTGTTCATGCTTCTCTTTCAAATCAGGCATTTCTCCATAAGGTGAAGTCAACTTGCTAGTGGGGATTGGGAGGCTTATGTAGAACTCAAGCTTGTCATTTTGGAATTCAACTGGACTATAAAGATTCTTTCTACCATCGTATGCTGGAGTAGCACCTGAGAGGACTGCAGAATTGTTATTTACCAACTTCTGCTTGATTGCTCTGGCAACATCCTTGGAGGGATGAGGAGTGATTTCCACATTGTAATGATATATCTTCTGTGATGGATCAAATTGCACCAAAAAGTGGTTGGCAAGAAGAGAGATCACAGAGCCTTCTTTGCCACCAGAGTCTGGCCTCCTTGCAACAAGTACTGCATGTGGCTTCCTTGCTGGAATGAGTTTCTTCCCATCATCTCCTTTAAAGGATGCCTTTGTTTGCTGCTGAAGTTCTTTTGGAGCTGAATCAGTATAAGAAACAAGATGGTTCATCAATTTTCCAATTTACTTTGATGCCTATCGATTGCTTCAAAGGATGGGAAGAGGTAAAGGACAAATAAACCTTTCCATTAGTACACAGCCAAAAGTTTGGACCTTTTATATTCCCTCTCCTTTAAACTTTTGAACTAAACAATTTTTTTTTTATCAAAATTCCTGCCTTCCTCTCCAGTTTCTTTCAACCAAACAAGGATTAATTCCTTGTGCTCATCAGATGTCCATTTGTTTCCACAGGAAAATACAGAATTTATGGAAATGTTTATATATCTTTTCTAAAATGTATTATTATTACAGAATATTCTGTCGTTTGTTTATTTAAAAAGTATTTTATTGAAAAATTCCTTTGTTTGGATTATATAAAAAGTATAATTTTTTTATCATGCACCCCTATTAAAAGTCACTGCTTATAAATTAACCATTTCCCATATTAATTACAACAGCACGGATAATTTTTTTGCAGGAGATAAATGTTTAACAAAGCACTAAATATTTCCTCAAAGCAAGCCATGATGTATATACAAGCAAGTATTGAAACTAAATTCAATGATTTTGAAAATACCATAATAGCACTTCCTAGGAATTCCAGCTTCAAAAACTGGAGCCATGAATCTAGAGTAAAAGTAAATAAATTAAAGAATCAAAATTACTAATATAATTAGGCCTTGACTTTGCTTGGGAAACTATTTTATCCCCGACCTAAATTCACTAATAACTAGAACAACCCTTGCACTTTTTTCTGATATATCCCGAGCCTGACAGACACACCAGATAAAAAAACAGAAAAAGAAAAGGAAAAGGGACCCATGAACTGGGACAGCATAGTGAATAGGAAAATCCACCCCGTACTTCAGAATATGCTAATATTGGCTTCCAACAACTGGCACCAAAAAAAGGGAAAAGGAAGAAAGACTTTCAACATCGCTAGCTCGTAGGAAAATAAAAAGAATTAAAAGAGAGATGTTGAGTGAATAAAATCCAATCATGAAATACTACTATGGAGAGAAAGGGTTGAACAATTTTTTTTTCCCACAACTGTTTAATAAAATAGAATACACTAGAGTACTACTTTTGACAAAATCAACATAGAAACATAAGGCATCAATTGCAGCAAGTGGCACACTGATCTGCAGTTTGTTTTTCCTCAACGAGACCTTACACTTTCACATCAAAACCACCAAACTAATGCAAAACATGCACCAACCCCTTCGTGATTGAACCTTAGAAACACATCAATATATAACTACATATAAATTACAACCCCAAATGAAATGTTTAAAAAATGCACACTACATGCAAAAGAAACAGCCAGAAATGGTTTCTTCATGGTATTGCCATGATGAGGCTTTTTTTCTTTTTATGTGAGAACTTACAAGATAAAGGAAAATTGATTTTTTTTTTTCCAAGAAAACCAAACAGGAAGGCCTAAAGAACAAATTTTTGAAAGTGAGGGAACAATGCTAGTGCTTACCAGGATTAAGTGGTGGTTGAGAGAGCTTATAATCTGAGGAGGGGGAGCTATTGAGCATGCATGGAGGTTTGTGAAAATGGGTTTTTGATTTGATAGTGTGGTTCTGAAGGAAGGGTGGGGTCAAAGGAAGTTGTTGAAGAGGTATAAGAGAAGGTAGAGGAAGAAGAGCTGGGTAGTATCTCTGATACTTGTTCTGGTTGTTGCAGAAACCAAGCTGAGTTGAGTATTGTAGCAGCTGATGATGGTGGTGGTGCTGATAGTGATGATGATGGTGGTGGTGGTGATGGTGATAATGATGATGCTCATGAGAGTTGCCTCCATTCCTGAAGCTCCTTCTTTTGGTGGCGAATTTCTGGTTAGCATTGGTTGACTCATCTGTCTCTTCCATGGCTTGATCAAGAGAAGGAAAAAAAATGAAAGTGTGTGAGTGAGAGAGAGAGAGAGTGTGTGTGTGTGTGTGTGTGTGTTTAGAGAATATAGGAAGATGGGGTTGGTTTTTGTATTTTCACTACAAGTTTGAAGAAGTGACAACAGAAACTACATAAAGTGTTTAGAGAGAATAAGACACAGAAGGATGAAAGGAGAAGAACTTTGGGTTTTATTTAGCCTCTGGAGGGTTTTTTATGCACTAGTATTTGAGATTGGTGTGGTGGCAATATGTTTTAATGGGAATAAAAAAAATGAAGGAAAAAAAGATAGTAGTAGTAGTAGAAAATTGGCAAGTACCATTGGAGTTGCATTAAATGAGAGGGTAAAATGGCAGTAACCAAAGAGGTATTGTCTTTATGCAGTTTGCAATCTGTCTGTGTATGATATGTTTAGCGGTATTCATACCATCTTACATGGTCCTTGACTCACTGTCAAACACACAACACTGGCCTACACTTTTTCCTTTGAATATGTAATGGGAAGTCAAATTAAGAGGGAAAGACCAAAGAAACCCTCACACTCTCTCATACACTACTTTATGTATTTGTTTTGTTTGGATTTTACATTTGTGCTTATGGGGATTGGGGTCTCATCTTCCACTTGGATGGATCAATTTGAGTTCACATTTTGTCTCTCGTTTCACTCTGGTCTAAAACATCATCATCCCTTTGTTATGTCACTATTGTTGTCTGTTTTGTGCAGGCTTAAACCATTTTCAAGCATTGAATTTTCCAGCTTGGTCTGCTGGTGCTCTGCTTATTTCGTCATCACTACACCACTCTTCTTCCATATTTCCTACATTTTGCATAATTGGGACCACTTCTACAAGCATGAAAATGGCTAAACATGTTTGGAATTGATTTTATATCAGAAAATAATCCTTTTTTAAAATAAAATAAAAAATTCTTATGGAATTGGTAAAATTAAATTGTTATTTTTTTATAAAAAAAATTAGAGTTTAATACCATACATTGTCCTTATAATTTTTATTATTAACCAGCTAAAAAATATTTTTAGTATAAATTGTATGATAATTATTATTAAAACCAACAAATTTATAATACATATCAGTTTATGATATAACAATTAACAATGTAAAACCAATAAATTTATAATACATATCAGTTTATTCATAAATTTAATTAAACATGCTGATAAAAATTATAATAATTAAACATGCAAACAAACATAATCTTTAGTAAATTAGTTTTTATGTGTCAACATAACTTTAGAGCTGAAGATATGCCCAATGCACTCATGTTGGGATTTAAGTTATGCAAAGCAAAAATAATCTAAGTCTCACTTCTACGAAACTGAGTTTGTATGTAAAATTTTCAAATGCTAATATACTTTTGAGGTAACTAAACGTGTTAACCAAATAATTTTATTCTTCAAATTGAGTTTGGAGCTCTCAAACACAAAACCAAACATAACCTTTGCCTGAGCAGACATGCAGCTAATAAATCACAGAAGAAACTCAGTCTAAGGATAAATAAGACATAATTTGTCAAGTAATGTTCTGTTTAGAACTTCAGGCCTAGAGATACCTATCATTTTCTGTTCCTTTTCATTCAACTTCCCTGGATAAATTTATGTTCATTGCACATAGCAATTGAAAGAAGATTTAAGCTCAACCCCCTGTCTAATCCAGAGGTAGAGACAGATTTTTCATAATACTAGTAATTAGAACTACATAAAAAAAAAAAAAACTGTCAACAGAGAGCATAAGCTATTTCATCATGCTTATCTCTTCCTAATTTTCTTTTTAGTTCATTTTTATGTAATCTTTAATCCTTTTATTTGTATCATGTTTAGTCTACATAATCAGTTTTGGTGGGACGTAAAAGGGCCATTCATGCACTTCAGAATGTGGGTCTCTTAATTGAGACAAACATCGGTTGAATGTGATGATGGGACTGTGTTATGTATGTGGAGCATTAAAATAAGTTTAGTTTGAATGTATACCACATAACCCCACTAGTACCATTGGCCTTAATGCTGTTTACAAAGTCTTTTTGCCATAATTTTGTCTATACTTACTGATGTAACTCTCAATTTAGTTATACACTGCTTTCATAATCTTTCGTAACAAGAAATGGTTCCTTCATTCTTTTATAAGCTATTATATAATATTTAAATATTTTAAATTTTTATATGATTGAAAGTATATTCATGAGAGTTCAGTTCATCAGTGATACACTGAAAATATGTAAAATAATTTTATATCATTATTTAATAAGTATAAATTATTATTTGTATATATAAGATAATTATGATAGAAATTATCAAACGTACTGATATATAGATTTTGGATGAATAACAACATAAAGACTATTTTATTACACTTTGTTTTCTCTATTCATATATAGTTTTTGCATACTGTATAAAACGGTCATTATCCTTAACTATGCTTTATCTTTCAAAATCATATGTTATCATATTGACAATAATTTGACACAGACATCATAATCTTTTTTCCTTTCCATTCCCCTTGCCCTCGGTTGGCATTGGGCAAAACCAACTTTATATTATATGGAAGTTTGACATGTGAATTGATATTAGTTGTTATCAAAAGAAAATATTTAAATAATTCGTACTCTAAATATAGTGTAGTGGAATCATGTAAAACCTACATTATATTCCACCGCCATTTTGTGAATTGGCTCCATTTGGATTTTTTATTCATTATCAACCAAAGAGTGTAAAAAAATCTAATTTAATGCTACGAATTGATGAGAAGTTGCAGAATGATTCTTACTGAATTGAGAGTTGGAAGTCATAGACTTTAATCCCTATCCAGCCCTAAATTTGTGATGATCCCTATATCTTCACTTTGCTTTCTGTACACTTTCCTGTAGTAAGGCTTTTTAAAAAATGCTGGATTTTAAAGGTCACTTTTATTTGATTTTAATATAAATTTCTATAAGAATGTTTATTAATTCAAAAGTGGTTTTCTATGGTGACTTTATTTACTGATTCAACTGTGACAGTTATTACTACTCTTTTCTGTACATTCCATGGAATATGGATATAAGATATGGTTGTAAAAATTGAAATCAGACTACACTTGCATTACCTTACAAATTTCAAAACTTTAATTTATTATTGTTGTACTTGTGATATGCCTGCCATGAAAGATACAGCATGAGGAATCACTCCCTTTTTATGGTTTTGTGCCTGCCATATTTTTGTGCTTATTATTGCTAATTCCCAAATTCACCACACCACATACAAGATTCTTTTCTTTCGTAGTTTGGAACTATGATAAACTTTCAGTAATAGGGATGCACTTTAATAACACTTCTGCTAACAATGGTGTTTCTTTTGATAAAATTATTTAATGCCACTAAGACTAACCATTGAAATTTGACATGAATTTCTTAAGCTGCTACAATGTTGTTTTATCATTGGAAACTTTTATGGACGATAATTTTTTTTGGTGTAGTCTTTAGAGACAGTTTTAATGATGTAGTACGTCGACACCTAGGAATTCATTTTGGTTTCTAGGTAATACTCTTAGTGTCTAAGTGTTTGTTTAGTTTTACGATGAGAAGTATCAATTGATTATTACTAGTAAAGATACAAATGTCTGGCTATTACTAGTAGTAAGTATATAGAGATAGTTTTAATGATGTGGTAGACACTAGTAGTATTAGGTCTAATTAATTATGTCTTCAAAGTTTAAATTAAGTTTGATTAGAAGTGATAAAAAGTAACCTGTGTTAAATTGAAAATTTCACATCAAGTTTTACAACAAACTTACTTTCAGGGTAAGAAAAAATCCAAACAAAAATCACTTTATTTCAAAATTAATTTTGTAAAATGAATTCTGTAAATATTCACCTAAATTCCCACTAAAGTTCTCTCTCTCTTTTTTTGTGTGTGTTCATGTTATCTCTTCAATTAAGAGTTGTGTCAATCGCTCACAATGATGTTAATGGATGTTATGCGAACTACATGAGAAAAATATTGTGCTCAATTAACATTTTCGTCCAAGAAACATAAGAAATTGATTTCATCTTTTTGTCCTGTTTTCTTTCAATTCCCTTTAAATACAAACATAGGAAAAGGTGCCTCCTTCAAGCAAAAACAGCTGAAAACAGATATAAGAGTATAAGATTTTGATCTAAATACATAATAAAGATATTAATTAAGGTGGATTTTCAATTTCTGTTTTGCCGTTTTAGTAAGAATTAGTACAAAATAGTTGATATCTCAAATGCTTAAACGATTAATATATATAATTTTGAAGGAAAATTCAATTAATACTCTATTTCATATAGGACGTTTGATCAGATTTTAGTGTCATGGTCTGTATATAGAGATAAGAACAAATATTTCCAGATTGACATCAAAGTGATTGAGAGCTCATTTTTGTTTTTACTTGTCACCTCTTGTTCATTGCTTATGACATGGTTGAATTCATGGCGCATAATTTTGCTTTGAAAAGGAGTCTAGGGAATCATAAACTTCCCTTGCGTTTTTTGTCGGTAAATGGATTCCAAAGAGGGCCAATTGTACAAACATCAATGTCAATAATTGATGGCAAAATGTGTAGTGGTTGGCATACATAAGTATCAGTTCACTAGCTCAGTTGTTGAGTGCTCTTGAAAATCACTATAAATAAATAAAAAAAGATCATGAAGAACTATTTTATCAAACATCTGACTCATCTCTCAGTGATGTGGACATGTGGTTTATGGTTTTCCTAGGTAATTTATTTATTTTTCTCAACATGGTTTTGCTAATTGCCTAAATAATAAACAGTAATGGATATTATGCTATGTCCAACGTACATATTTTGCGATCATTTCCTGATCATAATGCATTTGTGACTCTGATATTGGATTAGGACAACTATTTTTCAGGTCTGTCAAGGATCGAGTCTAGGTTTAATTGGTATAGAGACTTACTTGGGTCTATATACCAAATTAGCTCAAGTTAATTATAAAATATATAGATTAATTAAGGTCAAAATAAGGTACGAAATTGGTTACATGCATTTGTGAATAATATATCACACTTTGCCTTGAAGCAAAGTTAATTTGTCACTACAATAAGAGTATATATTGTTCATGAGTGGCGTTGGGTCTCATGACAAGTGATCTAGCTCACTTTAGACTCCTATAAATACAACCAATGTCATTATAGTAAGTAAACATTGATTGCATATCATTACTTTGATGAAATATTCACTAACTTAAGCATCATAGTGTCTTTTGTAGGTACTCGCCATTTCACACGATGTCCTGGCCACATCGGAGAACTTATCAATTATCACTCTCTTAAGGTCTTAGACCTTAGTTTGCTCAAAGGTCTCTTTCAATCAATGTCTACTAGAGCTTGATCTTGGTCAACAGTCAACCCCTAACACATTAGCTTAATCCATTTAGGAAGCATCACTCGATGTTGTCTGAGAGAATTTGATAAATCCAATTCTCACTCATTATGGTTAATACATAGTCACATAATTAGGGTTGAAGTAACCCTCAAAGGTCAAGTGGAGGTGAACTTGCCCAATAATGCTTATAATGGCCACTTTCCTTCTTAGTCTCTCTCACCGATGTTGTAACTAGGGATGAAAATGGATCAGACCATCTATCAGAAACCTTTAGACTAGCTTGTTTAAAGTCTGGCATGACCTAACTTGTTTATTATAAAGGTCGGACTAAGATTTTTTGAAAAGCTTGTTTAAATAAAAAGGTCAGACTCAAGCTGTAAAAAAAAAAGTCTATTAGGTTTGTCAGGCTGGCCTATTTAATATATATTGTCAATTTGTCATGCTCTAATTCTGTCTGGGTCTCAAAAAATGGAAAACAAAAATATTTTTTTAAAAAATAATTAAAAAAACGAAAATGAAAGAAAAAATAATTATTTTAAAAAAATGAAAACAAAAAAAAAGAAAATAAAAATGATGAAATGGAAAAAATAAAAAAAGGGAAAGAAAAATATTAAAACATAAAAAGGAGAAAGAAAACGTAAAAAAAAAAAGACAAAAGAAGATAATAGAAAAGGAAAGAAAAATATTAAAAAAGAAAAAAATAATAAAAAATATGTAACGGAAGAAAGAAAGAAAAAAGAGAAAGAAAGATAATAGAAAGGAAAAAAAGGAAAAGAAGATAATAGAAAAACAAAAAAAAAGGAAAGAAAGATGATAAAACGAAAAAAAGGAAAAAAAGAAAAAGTAAGAAAGATTTGAATAAATTTGGTTTTAAATTTACAAATCTCTATATTCATATTTATGACAATTTTTTAATAGACTTGTAGGTTAAACTAGACTTTTAAATAGATCAGACCAAGCCTAAAAAAGCCTACAACAGGTAAATATGTCAGACCAGACTTTATGTTTTTAAATCAGGATAAGGCTAGACCTAACCAAGTCTAGTCTATTTCCACCCGTAGTTGCAACTAGGAGTGGGAATAGGCTAGGCCAAGATAGACTTTGTGTAAATAAGTTTGACCTATTATAAAAAAAAAAATCAAGGTCTAGTCTAACCTATTAGCTTATCAAAAGCCTTTTTAGGCATAATCTAACCTTTTTAAGAGTCTGACCTGACCGACTAGTCTACTTAAAGACTTTTATATCTCAACGTACATGTAGTGTTTCCACACTAATACAACAAGCTCAATGTAGGGATCCTAACATTGAATTGGGGGATTCCATCTTAAAACTACATGAAATACATTTTATGTAGTTGTTACTACATTGATTTTTTGAAAATCGTTGCAATTAAATGTAACTTTACAACATCGATTGTTTATAAATTGATGTTGAACTAGTAATCTAACATTGACAATCTAAACTGATGTTGAAATTATTTTATTCTCTCATACTTATTCGAACTCCCGACCCTTTTGCTCTCTATACATGCTCTTCACAAACCCTAGTTTCTCTTTCGATCACATTGCCATCATGACCCCAAACCCTTCACCACCAACCTGCCTCCACCACGAACTCAAACCCTCCACCACCACTACCTCGCCTCCACCATGATCTTATTGCCATCACGAACCCAAACCACCACTATGATCTTTCGGCTGCCACCACCACCTCGCCTCCACTCCTTCATGGTCATCAAGAATCACACAATCATTAGCATTGGCATTATTATTTTACTCACTCATCTTCATCATTGTCTTCACTGCTCGAGTATTAATCATTCTTAAGTCCATGATCATCTACCTGGAATCTTCATCACTAGTCAAACCATCCTCACCCTTCGACACCATCACTTTCCTACCATTTGATTTCAATCTTGCAATGGGCAGATATATCGGTTTTCATTTTGCTTATCAAGAATTTTGATTGTGATAATTTTATCAATTATTTCTATTATGTCAGAAAGGATAGATAGAAAGATCATGTGTGAAATTAAATGCTTGTATCGTTATTCAGATTCAGGTTTGAAGAGGGAGATTGAACACCTTTACAGTATATGTTTTCGAAATTTTTTATGTTGTATATATGTTTGTCATTTTATAAGCTTGGTGCTACTGCTTGGTTTGATTTTGTTTATTTGTATGCACTCATGGTACACATGGAGACTCTCACAACTACAAGATTATGCTTTAACGACAGGCATTCCACGTCGGTTATTAAAAAACCGTCGTAGTAGCCAACGCGGTGGCATTTTTGTAATAATGTCCAATGCTCAACGACGGTTCTTTTGAAAATGGTCGTAGTTAGTGATAACAACGACGGTTGTTAGTGAACCGCCTTAGTAAGTTGTGGTTTCAAATACGGTTT
>PYAF01000927.1:0-13681 GCA_007407185.1 Glycine tomentella
TCTGTATCTGTGTTGTACTAGGGACTGTTATGTATTGGACTGTGAATTGGTAATAATGGACTGTATGGTATAAATATGTGAACGTCATAAACTACGTCATTAAAATAACGCGTAACCTTTTATGATTTCTAAAATAATTTTCAAAACCAATAAAAATTCATTTGGACTTTCATTCTTTCTATTTTTCGAAAAAAAAAAACCCGGAATTTTATAAAATAAGTACGAAATAAAGCAAAGAAGAAGCGGTGGTTACAGATTACATGGATGATTGAAAGTCCTTAGAAAGTGATCCAAGGTTTGACTCATTTTACATCTTGAGCTAGACGCTTCCTTCTTGCTAAACCTCTGTGGAATGAAGTGGAACAGAAACCGCGTTTCTGTCTACATCTCCTCCGAAATAGTGCTTTAATCTGTAGCCATTTACTTTGAAAGCTCTGTCACTATCCAAAGGGGAAATTTCCACTATGCCATAAGGGTATACCTCTCGCACAAGGAATGGGCCGGACCATCGTGACTTTAACTTACCTGGGAATAGTCGCAGCCGAGAATTATACAACAGAACTTGTTAGCCTGGAACAAATTCCTTTGGGCGGTTTTGATTGTCATGTCACTTCTTTGTCTTCTCTTTATAGATCCTGGCATTCTCATATGCAGCTAATCTTAACTCATCCAATTCATTCAACTGAAGCAACCTTTTTTCATTAGCTTTTGACAGTTCAAAGTTTAAAAATTTTGTTGCCCACATGGCTTTGTGTTCAAGTTCAATAGGAAGATGGCAAGACTTACCGTAAACCAGCTGAAAAGGAGACATACCTATAGGAGTTTTGAATGCAGTCCGGTAAGCCCACAATGCATCATCTAGCTTTTTAGCCCAGTCTTTTCTTGATGTTCCAACAGTTTTCTCCAAGATTTTTTTCAGTTCTCTGTTGGAAATCTCCACCTGGCCACTTGTTTGAGGGTGGTATGGGGTAGCCACTTTGTGTTTGACTCCATACTTGGCTAACAAGCTGTCAAATTGCTTGTTACAAAAGTGAGTCCCTCCATCACTGATTATGGCCCTTGGCACCCCAAAGCGGGTGAAAATGTTCTTCCTCAAGAATGAGACCACCACTCTTGCATCATTGGTGGGTAAACCTGCAGCTTCAACGCACTTGGAAACATAATCCACAACAACCAAGATGTATTGATTGGAGAATGATTTAGGGAAAGGTCCCATGAAATCAATCCCCCACACATCGAATAGCTCAACCTCTTGGATATTGTTCAGTGGCATTTCATCTATGCGAGAAATGTTACCTGTTCTTTGACAGCTATCACATTGCACAACAAAGTTCTTGGCTTCTTTGAAAAGTGTTGGCCAATAATAGCCACATTGCAAGACCTTGTGTGCAGTTCTATTTGCACCAAAATGACCTCCATAATTAGAGGAATGACAGTGCCACAGAATATTCGGCACTTCGGTTTCAGCTACACATCTACAGATAACATTATCAGTGCACTTAAAGTATAAGAAAGGGTTATCCCAGAAGTACCTTCTCGCATTATGTAAGAACTTCTTTCTTTGCTGCCAATTTAAGTCATCAGGAATGATTCTAGCAGCTTTAAAGTTTGCCATGTTTGCAAACCATGGACTGAATTGTACTGCAAGCACTTGCTCATCAGGAAAAGACTCATTGATTTCTATTTCTGGTCCATCTTGCAAATCTTTCTCATGAATCCTAGACAAGTGGTCATCCACCTTGTTTTCTACTCCAGCTTTGTCTCTGATTTCCAGATTAAATTCCTGCAACAATAACATCCAACACAACAAGCGTGGCTTTGCATCCTGTTTATTTAGCAAGAATTTAAGAGCTGCATGGTCAGTGTAAACAATAACCTTAGAGCCTACTAAATAGGACCTGAATTTGTCTAAAGCATACACTACAACTAGCATTTCTTTTTCTGTTGTGGCATAATTAACTTGTGCCTCATTTAAAATCTTGCTAGCATAGTATATAACATGTAAACGTTTTTCATTTCTTTGTCCTAAAACTGCACCAACTGCATAAGCACTAGCATCACACATGAGTTCAAAAGGAAAACTCCAATCTGGAGCTATCAAAATAGGTGCAGTGGTGAGTTTGTGCTTCAGTGTGTTGAATGCCTCAAGACAAGCATCATTGAAACAAAACTCAGTGTCTTTCTCCAGCAATTGGCTAAGTGGTTTTGAAATCTTGGAGAAATCCTTGATGAATCTTCTGTAGAAACCTTCATGTCCTAAAAAACTGCGCACACCATTCACATTAATAGAAGGAGGTAATTTTTCAATGAGTAACAACTTAGCTCTATCTACCTCTATTCCCATTTCAGAAATTTTGTGGCCTAAAACAATACCTTCCCTGACCATGAAGTGACATTTTTCCCAATTCAAGACTAAATTTGTTTCTTGACATCTTTTTAAAACTTTAGCTAAATTAGCCAAACATGAAGTAAAACAAGAGCCAAAATCAGAAAAGTCATCCATAAATACCTCAAGGCCATTCTCCACCATGTCAGAGAACATGGATAGCATGCATCTCTGGAATGTGGCAGGTGCATTACAAAGTCCAAAAGGCATTCTGCAATATGCAAACACCCCAAAGGGACATGTAAATGCTGTCTTTTCTTGGTCCTCTGGTGCTACTGGGATTTGATTGTACCCAGAGTATCCATCTAGGAAGCAGTAGTAGTCATGACCAGCCAGTCTTTCAAGCATTTGGTCCATGAAAGGAAGTGGAAAATGGTCTTTCCTAGTTGCATCATTAAGCCTCCTGTAGTCTACACACATTCTCCATCCCGTGATGGTTCTTGAGGGGATCAAGTCATTATTATCATTCTGAATAACTATCATTCCCCCTTTCTTTGGAACGGTTTGAATTGGGCTTACCCAAGCTGTATCTGAAATAGGATAGATCATACCTGTGTCCAACAGCTTGACAACTTCTTTCCTTACCACTTCTTTCATTGTAGGATTGAGTCGCCTTTGTGGTTGTCTTACAGGTTTAACATCGCTTTCCATAAGAATTTTATGAGTACAGAAGGAAGGATTTATACCTTTCAGGTTAGAGATAGACGAGCCAATGGCTGTCTTGTGCTCCTTGAGTACTTTCAACAGCTTTTCCTCTTTATGCCATTTCAACCCTCTGTTGATGATGACTGGATATGTTTCTTTCTCACCTAGGAATACATACTTCAGATGTTCAGGTAGTTCCTTCAGCTCAACTTTCAGTGCTTCAGCTGGACTGTCATCTTCCCTTTTCTCCAGCTCTTCCAGCACAGGTTCACTGGTTTCTGGTGTGGCTTTTTGATCTGCAGTTTGCAATTCTGCAGCAATTTCTACTGCTGCACTTTCTGTTTCTGGTGAATTTTCCTCTGTTGCATTTTCTGCTTCAAATTCTGCTGTTGCATTTTCTGCATCTGTTATACCTGCTGTCATATCTGCACAAATCACATCATCCAATACATCTAGCCTAAAACAATCATGTTCATCAGCTGGATGTTTCATGGCATCAAATACATTAAAGACAACATATTCATTATCCATTCTTAATTCTAACTTTCCCCGCTCTACATCAATCAAGGCCCTAGCAGTTGCTAAAAATGACCTACCTAACAGCAGAGGGATTTCACTTTCACCCTCCATATCTAAAACTATAAAGTCTGCAGGGAAAATGAATTTATCTACCTTCACTAGAACATCCTCAATCACCCCTGATGGTTTCCTTAATGAATGGTTTGCAAGTTGCAAGGAAACTCTGGTGGGTTTCAATTCAGAGATACTCAGGGACTTACACATTGACAATGGCATTAATTTTATGCTAGCCCCTAAGTCATATAGTGCTCTCCCTACATTGATATTTCCTATGGCTATAGGGATATTAAAACTTCCAGGGTCTTTCAATTTCGGAGGAAGCTTTCTCTGAATGATGGCACTGCACTCTTCAGTAAGTGCTATGGTCTCACAATCCTGCAGTTTGTGTTTCTTAGACAAAAGCTCTTTCATGAATTTTGCATAATTAGGCATATTGGCTAATGCCTCAGCAAATGGAATATTAATGTGTAACTTTTTAAACATATCTAAGAACCTGGCAAACTGCTGTTTCTGTAATTGCTACTTAGTTTGCACTGGATGTGGGGGTTTCTCAAAGCGAGAGAAAGCCCATTGCTTCTTTGGAGGTGCAGAATTTTGCTCTTTGGAATTTTCTGTAGCTTTTTCTTCCTCTGTGGTAGCTGCTGTATTTTCTGCTTCTGCTTCCTTTCTACTCACCTTAGGCTTTTCTGGTGGAGTAAGTATCTTACCACTTCTAGTTGTAATTGCCTTGGCATGTTCCCTTGGGTTTATCACTATGTCACTGGGGAACTGGCTTGGTGGTCTCTCAGCTAACTGTTTTGCTAGCTGACCAATCTGGTTTTCCAGATTTCTGATGGAAGCATCTTGATTTGTCCTGTGAGCTCTGGTTTCATTTATGAAGGCATTGGTAGCCTGAATGTGCTCAGTTGTTGTTTTGGACAGTTGTAACACTACCTTCTCCAGTTCAGATATGTCCTTGTTGGGAATGGCTGGAGGTTGCAGATAGTTGTTAGACTTATAGTCTAACCCGCCTCCTTGGAATTTTCTCTGATAGTTGTTTCCCAGAGCAAAGATATGATTCCTCTGATATGGCTGCTGCTGTCTCTGATCATTCCAAATGCCATTTACCTGCACAGGGTCAGCACCAACAAGAATAGGACATTCATTAGATTCATGCTCACCTTGGCAGTACTCACAGATGACATGTGGTTTACTGGCTGCAACTTGTGCTACAGAGACTTGCAATCGGTCTATTTTCTCAGTCAACTTGGCCAGCTGTTGGGCCAAAATTTTTTGCTCTGCAAGCATGACATCATTGCTGCACAGATGGATTGGCTGAATAGTGATGCTTTCATTTTCATTACGAGCCAGAGAATTAATCAGCTCATAGGTTTGAGCTGCAGTTTTTGACCTTATTTTACCCCCTGCTGCAATGTTAACAATCATGCGTGATTCAGGAGTCATACCATTAAAGAAAATACGTACCTGCTTACCCACAGGAATGTCATATTGTGGGCATCTCCTGATTAATTCCTGGAATCTGTTCCAGGCAGCACATAGGGTCTCTCTTCCATTCTAAGTGAAATTGGTAATTTCATTTACCAACCTGTTGTATTTGTCCATGGAAAAGTACTGAGCAAAAAATCTTGAGGCTAAGTCGTCCCAAGTAGTGATGCTATTTGATGTCTATCTGTTCAACCATCTCAGTGCGTTTCCCTTAACAGCAAAAGGGAATAGGCTTAGTCTTATAGCATCATCTGAGACCCCTTGGTGTCTGATAGTGTCACAGATTCTAAGAAATCTGTCAATGAAATCATGAGGGTCTTCAAAATCTTCCCCACCAAACTGACTGCGTTCCACCAATGCAATCCATGAAGGATTAATGTCAAAGTGATTTGCTTGTATTGGTGGTCTCACAATGCTGGAGTTTGGTCTTGTGAACATAGGAGCTAGAATATCCTCCATTAGTTCATCCTCTAGTCTTGGTCTTGGCTGATTATTTTGTTCTTCAGCCATCTCTACCTCTGACTCTAATTCAGGAATTGAATCAAAATCAAAGTTTTCTGCTTCTCTCCTTCTTTGTCTGGCTAGTCTCCTTCGAACAGTTCTCTCTATTTCAGGATCATACTGTAAATTCTCAGGATTAACTAAACCTCACATAAACTCAGAGAAGCGATTAGTAACAAACATTTCCAATCACAAAGATTAAAATTACTATAAAATCAGTTTACCAATCCTCGGCAACGACGCCAAAAACTTGTTGCGAAAACGGCAAATATACTGATCGTTTCAAGTAATAAAGTGGGTAAGTAGAGTATCGTCTCCACAGGGATTGTTTTTAAATTCGCAGTAATTTGCAGTCTAAGTAATTGGAAGTAAAGAGAAATTGTTTTGAAAGAATTGTTTGTTGTGTTGTGAATTTGAGTGATTGAATAAATAATAGAAATTAAAAGAATTAAAATTGCAAGTTGAGTTGAGTTGTAACCAATGGATGAAATAATTGTGATTAGGATGCAATCCCCTTTGATTCCTTCCTCCTTCACTTAACTGGTTATCAAAGTTTATTGCTTTTGATTACTCAGAGAATAAATCTTTTCTAATTTAGTTAACCCCTAATCCCTTAGCCAATTAACCCTTTAACCTGAATCAAAATCCTAATTCCTTAGTGATTTCTATCAAGCTAAGCATTTAAAAGAATATATTATAAAGTTCTGCAATCACGCATCTTTATCCCTAGGCAATGAACAATTGTTATCTTACTCATGTCAGAAATTAGAATCCCAACATCCCTATTGCGAATCCTAACCCTCAGAACTTAAATAGAATGGCCAATTCTAAGAAAGACTATAACAATGAAGAACAGAGTAAAATAAAGCAATCATAACAATCTCATTCAATACCAGTCAAATTACAGAGGAGTTCTGTAAGGACCCTCAATGGGGCGCGGAAGGTCCAAGATTTCAGGCAGATAGCGCCAGGATCCTTAGAAGAAAACCCTGTTCAGGGTGTGGCGCTGATGGTGCCAGACCACTGGAAAGTGGCACCCAGAGCGCCATGGCCACGCCAGGAGCGCCAGGTCCTCTGGAATTTGGCGCCAAGGGGGCCAGGCCGGCGCTGGAACGCCATGATCTCTGGAAACTCACGCTTGGGGCGCCAATGGTGGTGCCAGGGGCGCCATGTTTTCCAGCCGGCGCTGATGGCGCCAGATGTGGCGCTGGGAGTGCCAGAAGTCATGCTGGGCCACTATATAAAGTGAAAAACGCGAAAAAGGAGAGGAAAAATAGTTTCTTCTTCCTTCTCCAGCCCTGACCTCCATTAGTGACTGGTCCAAGCTTACTAGGACCTTGTTTCTTGCTTTAAATACCTTCCTTTAACCTTTGATTGTGAGAGAAACACTTTGAAGCTTGAATCCTTCCTCCTTTCTCTTGAAAACCCCTTTTTAGTGAGAATTGGAATCTGTAGAGAAAAGCTCAGAGAACTTGAGAGTGGCTGAGACCCACTGCTTGGAAAGGACACCAGAACTCGAGGAAGCTGTCCTTTGGTCTTCTTAGTCACCATTGAGGTAAGAGACTCCAGTTTCTCTGTTTGATTTTGATTCTAGGGGTTCTTATGAATAGTGACCCATATGAGCTGGGGCTAGAATTAGCCCAGGGTTCTGTAGAGAATTGTGTTCAAGGGGTTGTTCTGAGGAAGTTAGAGCCTTCAGTCATCATTATTGATGAAGTTTGGTTTTGGGTTCTAAGTTATGTATGAATAGAGAAAGGACTGGTTGTTGGCTATTATGAACCTTAGAGCTGTTGATAAAGTTGCTCATGGGATAGTGTAGATGTTGTTTATGAGCTGAATTGGTTGTATTAAAAGCTTGGATTTGATATGGCTAAAGTAAGGATATGCTTTGTATTAGCCTGAACAGAGTCTTAGGAGAGGCTCTGGAGCCTTGGTTAGGCTGAGAGGGATCCTATTGAGGGTCTGAGAATCACTTGTGAAGTGATTAGTTATGGGTTGTGTGGAAAGGATTATAGTCCTTTCGTTCTAACGACTTAGGATCGTTACTAATACGTTATGTGTTGCTCTTATGTAGGACGTGAGCTTGATAATTCTGGTGGTGGTGACCACGAGACCGGGGGAGCTGGTGTTTTGCCTAGAGCATGTAAGCTCTTGGTTCTTGCATGTGTGTCCTTACTGTGTTCCACCATGCTCCAGAAGGAGTGATGGTTCTGGTGCGAGTAAATGCATATATATAGAAATTGTGTGCTGGTATGATTGAATCCTGATATGCTTTCTGTACCCTGTGAAGGGGAAATGATATGTATTGATATGAGATGCTTGAAATGGAATATGAAACTGTGATGTGAGATTGATGTGCATGACTATGAGATGTCTAGCATATGATACGCATGATTGACTATTAGATTTGAATGTGAATTCTGTGAATGAATAGAATCCTATGGTAGTAGGATAGATGACATGAGACTGAGTAAGACCTGCTGTGAGATGTTCCTGTTATATAGATGTAGCCTCCCGAATGGAGATGTTCCTATATACACAGAGGTAGCCTCCTCAGGCAATTGTGTTGAGATAGATGATGAGACATGCCTGTTATATAGATGTAGCCTCATAAGTGGAGATGTTCCTATATATACAGATGTAGCCTCAAATAGATTTGTTGAGATCCTGGCATGAGATGTTCCTAGTATATAGAGGTAGCCTCCTAAGGGGAGATGTTCCTATATACATAGATGTAGCCTCTGCAGGATAGTGATTTATGTTTTGGATGGCTGTAGGCCACGTGTGGGTCACCTGATTATTGACAGGTGGATGTGAATTGATGATAAATGATGATTTTAAGAAGGGAATTTGAAAATGGCTGATATAGATATACTATTTTCTATATATATATATGTCTGAAAGTGAACAAGGGGAAGGAAATACCTTCAAGGGCCTTGAGTTTACTGGGATTTTTATATCTCACCCCTTTTGTAGGACTTATATTTTGCAGGTGATTCCTCAGGAGGAGCAGATAGATCCCAAGGCAAGAAGCCTATGCAGGGATAGTTGCTATTTGTAAACCTTAGGCATAGAAGATATGAGCATGTGGCTCTGATGTTTTGTATACTGCCTTTGGTTTAATTTTGGTATCTTGAGGCGAGATGTATGTACAGTTTTGTATCTAAACAGAGACTTTATGTGTATTCACTATATTATAATGTATAGTGGTTATGTTAGTGACATTTGATAACGCCACTCTTATATTATGCTTCCAAACTGCTTAAACTCTGATGATTATAGTTAATGATAGTGATTAAGGCAGGTTAATGACCCTGGTTTTGTACGGGGCGTTACAAGTTCACATTGGTTCTTGGCCTAACCACAATACAGAATTTAGCCTGACATAATCATCAAGAACACCAAAGCTGTCAATTGAAACATGATTCTGCAGTAAACCCTAGCTTGATTCTTGAATTCCAAAGGTTTTAGGAGTAATAGAATGTAATGAATGCTGTGTGTGTCCCCTTGTTCAATCCCAGAGGCCTTTCTTTTATAGATTTGTTTAATTTGGGTAACCAAGCCTCTTCCTGTGCCAATTTTCGAACCAGATAATTTTAATTAAGGCAACAGGATCTTCATGGAGCTGATAGCGCGAGAGTCTGTGCTGATCGCGCGAATGAATGACTGTCTTCAGACCTTGTGGCGCGACTCGCGCTAGTTTTAACTCTAATCGCGTGAACCTTGCGGCTTAATGGCGCTAGTAGCGTGGACTTCCATGCTATTCGCGTGGAGTCTTCGAACTGAATGGTTGGCTTCGAGCATATGGCGCTACTGGAATGGTTGGCTTCGAGCATATGTGGCGCGACTTGCACGGGTTCTGGCGCGATCCGCACGAGACCTTCTGCTTGGTTTTCTTCTTTCTTTTGCCTTGTTCTCCTCCTTTTGGCCCTGAAATCATGCTTTGGAACCGAATGAGATAAAATTAACTATAAATGATAAACTTAGCCTATTCTAATCTAATTCCTAATGATTTAATTGAATTACAACCTAAAACTAACCTAAAAATAAGATGTGTTAGCAATACATCAGGTGCGCTTGCTGTGAAAAATCCTAACAGAAAACTAATGGCTATGGGTTCAGCTATATATCATAGCTACATCACAACCATTCATCATGTGGTATCAGAGCCTAATCCTTGTGGAATTCTTCTTCAAGTTCAATTTTTAAAGTTCTTCAAAGGTAAAAAAACTGCACCAAATCTGAAAAATGAAAATTCATTTCAATTCCTTGTTTCTTGTTGTTTTCATTTGATTCTTGGTGGTGTAGGCTTGTTGTGTGTTCCACCACATAACCCTTGTGTTTCCTTCAAGTTTCATGTGATTTCATGTGTTCATGTTCTTCACGTGTTCTTGATATTTTTCTAATTTTCTAGTATTGATTCTTGTCAATTTTCGCTAGTAGTGTTTTTAGTGTTGTATGACCACTTGTTTTGATTCTAATCTCATGCCTAAACTAAATTGAGTTGTTAGAATCAAATTTTACAATAGTCATACATCAAAGTTTTCGTGATTCATCAATTTCCTTAAGAAATTTTGAACTTGTGCAAAAGAAAAATAAAGGCTTACAAAAAAAGAGAAACAATTTGAGTTGTGCTTTTCTAAAATTTTTGCTTTTGTTGCTTGTCTCTTATAATTTTCAAGGTTTTGTCTTAGAGTTTTCTTGTTCTTGGACTCTTGAGTCTAGCCTAGAATCATTTCCTTTTCCACTATAGTAAAGAAGCTTGATTTGATTAGAAGTTTTTCCTTTAGAACTATAGAGGTGAATAAGAGTGAAAAAAGGCAAGAGAGAACATTATAGAAAGAGCCTAGATAAAGTGTACAAACACGAGTGAGAGTGACAAACACTTAGAGAGTGGTGAGAAATTTCCTTATATACTTGTGTTTTTGCTAACCATTTTTTTTTGAAGGATGAGCTCAATAGGAGATGAGGCTTTGTCACCTAGGACCTCTAGGTTTATGAGAGCCATGAAAAAACAAATGGAAGACTTACAAACCAAAATGGATGCAAGGTTTGAAGAGTTACAAAGGGAGACCCAAAGGAGGAGTCATCCAATGGGAAGTGTGGATGGAGAGGCTCATAGTAGTAGGAGGGTGAGTGAGTATGTTTCTCTCATGGAGGAAATTATTATGATGAGAGGAGTGAGAGGGAGGATATGAGAGAAAATAATAGAAGAGAAAATAGGAGATACAATCCTAGAAGGCATAATAGAGATGATGAAGATTGAAGGGTGAGGAGAGAAGAAAGAGAAGGGGGAATGGAGGATTGAATAGAGTGAAAATTAAAATTCCAAAATTCCTTGGCAACAATGATCTCGAAGAGTACTTTGAGTGGGAGATAAAAGTAAAAAAAAAATTTCCCATGCCCACAATTTGATGAAGAAAAGAAAATTACTCTAGCAACTCTAGAATTTGGTGGCTATGTTTTGATATGGTGGAACCAAGTTCAAATGGACATAGGGAGGTTGAGGAGACAAAGAGTAAATTCTTGGGATGACTTGAAGGCATGCTTGAGAGAAAGATTTGTTCCCACTTATTATACAAGAGAAGTCCACAACAAGCTCCAAAGACATTTCCAAGGTTACAAAAGTGTTGATGACTACTATAAGGAAATGAAATTGATGATGATAAGGGCTGAAATTGTGGAGGTTCAAGAAGCAACTATTGCTAGATTCCTTCATGGCTTGAATAGAGAAATTCAAGATGTAATAGAGTTACATTCTTATGCTACAATAGAAGAGCTAGTCCACAAAGCTCAAAGGGTGGAGCAACAACTAAAAAGGAGAAAAACTTCCAAGACCAATGGGGCTGCAACTTCCAGCTGGAAAGACAAGCCTAAAAGGGAGGTTTCTCAGGTGAAAAATAAAGAAGAAAAGGTGGAGAGCTCAAGCAAAAAAATTGTGGAACCAACTCCAACAAGATCAAGCAATATCAAGTGTTTAGAGTGTCTTGGTAAAGGTCACATTGCTTCTCAATGTCCTAACAAGAGGACCATGATTTTGCTTGAGGACGGAGACATAAAGAGTGAGTCTTCAAGTGTTTCAATAAATTCTTCAAGCAATATCAAGTGTTTAGAGTGCCTTGGTAAATGACACTTTATTATATATTGCACTTTTGGTGCATTTATTATAATCACATTGCAAATTTGATCCCACAATTCTAGTTATATAATTTTAGCCCACATGTTACCTTCACATCTAATATTTTACAGAAATATTTACATCACAATACAATAAAATGTCACAATAGCATGAATATTCTAACATGTTAGAAAAATTGTGTTATATTATAAAAATTATCATGAATAAGTTATTACTCTGAGTGGAATTAAATTTGATTTCCTTAAAATAAAGTCTTGAATTTAACTCTTATAATGAAAATAAAATGTTTTGGGATGAAAGATTTCACTAAAATGATCAGTAAAATTTTGCATGAAAATGAATTACCAGTAAAATTGGTTGATAATTATGTAAAACAAAAAACAAAAAAATTGATAGTTTACACCGATATTATGGTTATAAAAAAATATTTCTATTAAATATTGGATGCCAAATTATCTAATAAACCAAAATAATATAATTAAGACATTAAGATAATCAAATTCACGCCGAAAGAACGGCGGAGATCACATTTTTGAAATGACAATATTATGACATCAACTCTATAAGTAGATTAGAAAAAAAAGCTATTTTATTAGTATATAACTTTTGGGTTCACTCCAAAATCAATTTTGTATTTACAAAACACAGATATAAAAATACACAATAACCTCATAAAAAAAATAGATCATACGTTTTTCTCTTTAATATTTTTTTTTGTTAAAACTACAAAAGTAGAAAGCTTTTAATTGATAAAAAAAGAAAATAAACGACTTTTACATTTTGATGTAATAAATATGTTTTTTTAATAAAAATTCTTTATTTTGTATCTAAAACTTTAGGAGTAGAAGTAAGTTGGATAAATCAAAGTCTTATGACTCATTTCATTTAAGGTTTGACTCGATCAACAAACTAACCTATTTAACAAATTGACCCATTTAACAATAATATTTTTTAATAAAATATTATATGATACATATTATTATTATTATTATTATTTTAATGAAATTACAAAATTATTATAGTAGTTTAATGATTTGAATCATTTTAATATTTGGAATAGGTTAATTCCTATAAATATAGATGGGCAACAAGAATAATGATTCTTTTCTTTTGGTGGGACTTAAAAGCCTTTAATAGGTTGTCACATGTTATGTTTGTAGGCAAGTTTTAACCTTATCATGTAGTTTACAACTGTCTTATTATTTTTAATGAAAATTTTGATTTTGTTTGAAAAATATTTTTTACACTTCTTAATATGAAACATCTATTTAATTAGGCTAACAGGTCATGTAGGTGAAAAACAATAGGAATATCCAAAATAACCGAGAGGGGGTGAATTAGTTTAAACTTGACCTTTTAAAATTTTTTAGAAAATCAGAGTTATAGGATCTTAATCACAATAGAACCAAGAATACTTCAAATCAATCAAACCACTCAGCCCAAGAAAACAACTGCTAAAAACAGAACTTGTTGGGTAATGAAGATAACTCCAAGAATCAATGATCAAGATAACAAGAAGACATTAAGTGTAACACCCCGGACGTCTCCGGTATGTTATCATCAACGATATCAACGATATCCATATCACGCTACCAGCGTTAAATATATGCGGTGTGGAAGCGATAGAATCGTTTTTCTTGATTACATTATGCATGGAATATAAAAACCACATAACAAAGAACATAAAACAAGCCCCTGCTGATCCAGATAAAACATAAACAACTATATAGGCAGATACATAAAACCGCACAAAGAAAGTCAGGAGGAAACATACTTTATACAACAACATCAACTGTACATATACAGGCTCAAAACAAGACCACAGCTGGGTCATACATCATAATATGTACAGAAAATGGGTATACACATACCCTACAACTACACAGAGATCTGAAACCAGCTTCAACTCTTGAAGCTCTGCTCTGGTCTCCTACTGCAGCCTCCCA
>PYAF01000928.1:13765-31190 GCA_007407185.1 Glycine tomentella
GTTGAATGTAAACTAATGATGCAGAAAGCTTTCCTAAGCCTTTGTGACAGAACAAGCTTGCTTCACTAACAATCTTAGTGACCCATTAATGAATCAATGGAAGCAAGACTCAAGAGCCCAGATGAAGCCTTTGTAAACCCTTAAAAGCCTTTAGAAAATGCTTAGAATTCGTAAAAAATCACTTCAGTAATAATCTCTCGTAGTTAGTTTTGCTCAAGAGGCAAAGGGTCTTATTTATAGTTGAAATCGTAACGGATTTAATTGATTAAATGCGCTCCTCACGCTCCTGTAATCGATTAAAATGATTAATGCAGGATCAGGATTTCAACTAACGGGTGAAATAATCGATTAATCCGATGCGTAATCGATTAAACTAGTCTGGGCAAAAATCCTGATTGTGAAGAGTAATCGATTACATTCAATTGTAATCGATTAATCCAGACCTATGCTAAAATTGAGTTTATGAAGAATAATCGATTACATCCATTGGTAATCGATTAAGGCAGGGTGACTGAGTTGTCCAAATAAGTATATAATCGATTACAACACTATGGTAATCGATTAAAACAGTCACAAGGCCAAATTACAAATATGATGAGTTGCGTGTAATCGATTAATCCGATAAGGTAATCGATTAAAATGTTCATATTTAATTTTCCAGAAAGTTTATGAACAAAAGAATCGATTATGATAAGCCAGTAATCGATTATCACGACTATATGCTGTTTACTTAGCTATTTCTTAAGTTTTAAACTAATTACTTAGCTTCTCTATGATGCAATGCTTAAATGATACATGAATGCTATGTATTTTAAGGCTTGGATCATCATGATGCTTTCAATCCTTTTTACAGTAAATCACAAACTACATTTTCAAAGCTTGAGCCATGTTGAAAGCCAAAACTTCCAAGTCTTGAACCTTGGTTGAATCTTCACTTGATCTTCATCCAGCTCCCTCTCAAATCAACAGAAGAGAGCGCTGAGTTAGACACTCGGGTTATAAATACACACTAGCAGCGTAAAAACACGATTCTCTCTCTCCTTCTCTCTCTAAACTCACCCAAAAACCCTAGGAACTCCCTCTCCACCACCCACGACCACCACGGGCTGCCGTTGCTTGCCACAAGACCATGACACGGAGAAGAACCTCTTAATCGAAGCGGAATCTTCGAAACTCCTCTCGAAGTTTTGGTAGAGAACGAAGCCTCCAAATCCTTCTTTCTTTGTTTCCTTGAGGTATTCTTGGTTTCCTTTGTCTTCTCCTAGCTAGTTTAAGCCTCTCTTTGTGTCTCTTGTGTTTTAGGTACAATTATTGGGAGTTTTACACTTCCTTTGAAAATTGTTTGAAAATGAGATGTTGTAAAACTCTCTTTTTATGAAATTGATATCATTTTTGTGATCCTTGTTGAACCCCGGTCACATTAGTGTGATTGGAATTTCAAAATGATGTCTTTTGATGTGGACACCTAAAACACCATTTTAGCCTCTTTTTGATTTGAGTGGGTATTTGACCCCAACTGTTAACATTGACCTTGTCTTTGAAATCTGTGACACCCCGTAGGCCTCCGAAGTGTTATCATTAATAATATCTGATAAGCGCTTAAATCATGATTAAAAACCTCAACGGAAGCACAAAATCACTTTTCTTGATTCATTATGTATGGAATAAAACATATATCAAACAACATACATACAAAACACATATGTCACACCCCTACTGATCCAGTTTCTCATAACATAAACCATAAAGACAGATAACTAAAAGACTTAGGTAGATTATCAAATATACAACATTTATACTCAGGAGAATAGTCTTATATACATATCATAAATAGTTCTGTACAGACATATACATTATAGTTCACACCACATCGTGGTGATACAAAAGAATATATGCCCTCACCAAGGGTATACAGAACTATACATGTAACAGGTGTACACATACACCATCCCTTGTCAAGGGTACAAAATATAATCATAACAAAACTGAACCTTCAAGCTCCATCTACTGCTTCTCAGTCAAGCAGCCCATGTCTCTATTGGGGCCTCCTGCCCTGAGACTGCTCTCTTCCTCCAAGAGAGTCACCTGAAATCATAATTCCCCACACGGGGTGAGATAACACATCTCAGTAAGCTCAGGGTCCATGGAGGCATCTCCTCCACCCTGGCCCACTTCCATAACACATACATCAGTTATCACAAGCAACTGGCCCACTGGCCTGGCCCTCTGGCCCTCATAACAATATAAGCATATCATACAAACATGGCGGAGCTGCCTCAACGCCTGGCGGAGCTACCTCAATGCCTATATCAGTGTGAGACCGGCACTCACACCTGTGCTATCCCTTTGGGTGCTAACCCTTCGCATGGATGCACAATATATGGTACCTCCGAGAATAGAAGGAGCTACCTCAACTTCTATTCCCCTGGCCTGTGGGAAGCAATCCCCTAAGAGCTACCTCAACCATGAGCCAGCCATGCTAGGAGGAAACCACCATCTCCTAGGAAGGTCCATATCTATCTATTGGCCAACAGATCTATCACAGTCATATCACATCACAAATCAAGCACAGATGCATACTATATCATTATGAGGATGCAACTACCAATGCATGCATCATGAAATGACCACCACTCCCCCGAAGTGTGGTGTGGCACACAAGATGGGAATTCATCCCCAGGGACACTGAACTTACCTGGCAAGGTCTCAGTCTGTAGTACTGTCCCTGCTCTGTGGCTCCCGCCACCAATAGTCTCAAAATCAAGCCCTAATCAAGGCATATGCAGTCTCATATCAAAATCAATCCAATAGACATTCAATCAGAACATATCATAGTAGAATTCCCCTATCCTAGGGTTCAATCAAATCAAGCCCTCACTAGGCTTCTCACAGACCATACAAGGTCCACCATGGCTGCGTACAAAGCATCTGAGTCATCACAGACTCAATGCAGCTCACCTAACAAAGCATAATCTCACAGCAGCCTCATGGTTCAAAATCACTGGAACGGCCTAAAACTTAACCAAGGCACTATTCCACTAGCCTCTCAGGCTCAACACAAGCATAATCAAGGCTCTGACATGACTCCAAAACCACAAGTGACTTATCACACATGCCACACATACAAGTCACAGAGCCAAGATTCAAAGTTATCTAAATCAAAAACTGAAAGCTAATCCTTCATCTATACATCGCTCTAAACAAGTTTCTCTACAGGACCCTGGGCTAATTCTAGCCCCAGCTCATATGGGTCACTATTCATAGGGAACCTCAAGAATCAAAATTAAACGGAGAAACTTGAGTCCCTTACCTCAGTGGCGACCAGAAAGACTTCAGGACAACTTCCTCAAGCTCTATGGTCCTTCCCAAGCTATGGGTCCTCGCCACTCTCAAGTTCTCTGAGCTTTTCCTTGAGAATCCAATTGTCACTCACAAGGGGTTTTCAAGGGAATAAAATGAAGGATTGTAGCTTTCAAAGGTTTCTCTCAAGATTAAAAGGTCATAAAGAGGTGTTTAGGCTAGTATATAAGGTCCTAGAAAGCTTGGTCACTCTCCAATGGACGCTAGGGTCGTGGGGGAGAAGAACCACAGTTTTTCCCCTTCATTTTCGAGTTTTTGGCCTTATATAGTGGCCCTACACGAGCTTTGGCGCGATCCGCGCCAACTCCCGCGCTACCCGCGCCGCAATGGCGGTGGGTCTGGCGCTCCCAGCGCCACTCTCGCACCTCCAGCGCCAGCTTCCAGAACCTGTGGCGCTATCCGCGCCAACCTTGGCCCTGGCCGCGTGGAAAACTAGAAAAAATGGGTTTTCCAGACCACCTTTCCCGCCAACCAAGCTGCCTATGGCGTGACTTGCGTTGGCTGGAAAACCTCTGGCGCCCCTGGCACCACATTGACACCCCTGGCGTCAACTTCCAGAGCACCTGGCGCTCCTGGCGCGACCTTCCAGAGGATCTGGCGCGCCAACTCTGGCGCGACTTGCGCCACGCCTAAAACCAAGTTTTCTGCTAAATAAACCTGGCACCATAAATGAGGGTCCTTACAAAATCTATACTAAATTGTCTTTGATTTGGTATATAGAGCTCTGCGTTCGGACAAGCACATGTATTCAAAGTTAGGTAAGGTGAGTTTATTATTTGGGCGATAATTTAGATACCATAGTTAGGGGCCAGGGAGCCCAATTATGGAGATATCTGTTTGCCCCTGTTGTGTGTTGGTTTTCATGAAAAACTACGCTTTTAACTAATGGGATGTGATGTATTTATGATTTATGTGTGTTTGTTCCTGTGTATGCTTGTTTTCAAGAACAAACGATGATTTTGACTAATGGGATGCGATGAATTTATTATTGATGTTTATGATGATAATGTTGAAAAGAGATGCTACTAATGTTTATGATGATAATGTTGAAATGAGATAATGATGATGTGGTTGACGATGTTCAAATGAGATAATGTTGATATAGTTGATGATGTTGAAATGAGAAAATTTTGATATGTATGATGATGATATTGAGATGACTTGATGTTGATAATGACATTGCTAAGAGATAATGTTGATGTGAATAATGTCATTGTGTGATGTGAATATACATGGATACCCATGGGGGTGCATGACGGGTTACCCTTGCGAGGAAAGATGTGTTCCTAGCCAGGTCATGCATTGATGGTGCCCATGATTGTATGTTGTGTATGTCCATGTGGGATGCAGTGACCGATTGGTTACCCTTGCGAGGAAGCATGTGTTCCTAGCCACGGTCAGTGCATCAGTGAGCCCATATTTGTATGGTTGTGTATGTACATGGGGGGTGCATGACTGGTCATCCTTGCGAGGAAGGGTGGCCATGGTCATGCATTGATGATGCCCATGTTTCATCTTGATATTGCATTGATGGAAATAAAATGAAGGCATGTGGGTACCTGTGGGTTTCTGTGGGTTGAAAACATAGGTACTAAGGGGTCATCAGGTTTGGAATTCTCGTGCGCCACTGGTTGATCACCATGGGGGAATGGCCAGTGCATAATAGGGTGACCCTGATAGGCGATGAATCATTTTCCTATGAGAGGCTATTTCCCTGGATATGGTACCACATTGCATGGTGAGAGTGAAATCAGGAGCATGCATCATTCTGATCATGATTATTTTATTTGTGAAATGAATTGGATGATTGGTTTTGTTGAGTGTGTATTAGACTGATGGAGTTCTGGTAATAATTGTGGTTATTATTGTTGTTCCTTTCCAATTGTTGTTATCTGATGCTTGTTGATTTTATATAATAAACTCACCCTTGTATTTGTTGTACCGTGTGGTTGGTACCTGTGATGATCGCGAACCTTCATCCGTGTGAGCAGATGAGCAACATTAGGTGACTTTGGAGAAGATTCTTTTGATTGGAGCCGCCAAGCCGACATGATGATGTTGGAGTTCTTTTCGGCAAAGATTTGTGTTTTGTTAATCAACTCTTTCTTAGTTAGTTCCTTGAATTCTTTTGTTAGATATGTAAGATTCTGGGTGTAATTACATGTAAAACTGAATTAAGTACTGATATGTGAATGATATGCCCTGATTCGATATATATATATATATATATATATATATATATTATTCAATTATGTAATTATATCATATGTATGATAGTTGTATTATCTCAAAACTATCATTTTTGTAATCAAATTAATGGAGTTTTAATTAAAATGTGAAATTTGCATGACTAAGAGTTAGTGATATCGTAGCGACGAGGCGGGTCGTTACATTTTTTGCTTGGCTGCGTCTCAGTAACGATGTTAATAAGGAAACACAAAAGATATGATTTTCTTCTAATCAATTTTCATGTTAAACTTCATCTCACAAGCTCTTTTTTTATGTTGTTTGAAACATGACTCTCTCTGTATACTTGTTTACTTAACTGGTTCTAAAACTTCTTTTGATCAATACATATATTGTTCATTTATTAAAAGATAAATAAAAATGGTTGTTTATGTTTAATATAGCTACAATGTAACATCCTCAAAATTTTATTATAAGTTATATTTATAATTTAATCATGGAAGTAGGATGAAAATTTTGGGAGTAGTAGTCAATGACCGAAGCATGTACTATGAAACATTTATGACAATTTGTAACTCTTAAAATTTTGGCACAAAGGCTAGAAAATACAGCCCAAACTTGGACCAATCAAAAAGTTCATGAACATTCCTAAGCCTCTCACGTACGTGCTTCAACAATATAAATGTGCTTGGCTAAGTGAACTAATAGAATTAATATTTGGTAAACCAAAGTCAAGTTGAAGTCAATGAGTAAAGAGAATGAGACAAGCTAAGTTCAAGCTTCTTGAATAATCTTGTTAAGACTATCCATGTGGTAGTTAATCACGTTTTAGGAAGTATGTCCACGTGCACAATGCCATTAATGAAGGGAATATTTGTAACGATGATTAGACAAAGAAAATCTAGATATTTTCATAATTTGTAATGACTTAGTTAACCTAGAACTTAATCAACTACTAAGTTTCTTTTTAACCAATGACCTTCCATCCTAACTAAATCAATCAGTATAAATAGCCTTGGCATTCAAGAAAATTTTGCATGTAAACTTCAGCTTTCAAATCTACGGGTTTCTTACACCAAGCTTTCCTATTTCCTTTAACCGTGCCTTCTCTCTACCACTTCACTCCTCAGCCACTTTCTTAGAGGATTTTCGCAAGGAAGACAACCTTTACTTCATTCCTCTTCAAGAATCAAAACTCACTTGAGGTAGGCTAGGCTTCAATCTTTAGTTAAGAATTTATTTGGACTATTTTACATGTTTAAATGTGCAGATTTATGGCTATTATTTAGGCTGGAATTTCATGTCATTTGAAGGTTATTTTATGATGTGATAATGTTGATTTATATCATAGGATAGGTGATGATTATAGGCCGGACATACTCTTTTTATGACTAAGATGGCCGGGTTGGTATCCCGGATATACTCTTTTGATGACTAAGATGGCCGAGTTGGTATCCCGGACATACTCTTGTTGGCTAAGATGGTCGGGTTGGGATCCCGGACATACTCTTTTGATGACTAAGATAGCCAGGTTGGTATCCCGGATAGACTCTTATTGATGTATAAAATGGTCGGGTTGGCATCCCGGATAGACTATCTTTTGAATGATTGATAAGGCCGGGTTGGCATCCCAGATAGATTATATTTTTGGTGAATAAGAAAGCCGAGGTAGTATCCCGGATAGATTATATTCTTGATTATCAAGATGGCCGGGTTGGCATCCCGGACATCCTATATATTTTCTTATGGATGAATTTTATGTGATGATATGTTGAATTCTTGTTTCCAAGTCCAGTACGAGATTTATGAAACATAGTTTGAGACTACATCCAATACGAGATGTATAGACCAGGTGCAGATACATGAAATGACATGCATGACTAGCGTAAGACGGTCACAGCATTTCTACATCCAGTACGAGGTGTAGCTACATACAGTACGATATGTAGAGGCCATGTGCACCCTGGGAAATTCATTTCATGCATTCATTTAGTTTGCATAATTATTTTATGATTGTTTTTTATTATATTGATGATTTACTAACGTACTAACGTGTTTGGTGATTTAGTTTTACCTACTGAGAAGTTTTATTTCTCACTAAATTTGTTTCATGTTTTTAAATGGCCTCAATAATCATATTCCTTGATGCGCTAAATCTGGAGTGGTACCTCGATGAAGAAAGGAATTTCTATATCATAACCATGCACCCTATTACACGTGCATACATTTATTTTGACACTCACTTTTCGGTCTCTATACTTAATGGACTTTTTAACACTTATAATCCATTCCTATAGTTCCCTCCTGCCTATATGTTAGCTTTGAGGAAGTTGAAGTTATGGAATCAAGAAGAATGAAGCATACAAGTTTTGATGTTTCACATGCCCACTCAATTGATGGCATTTGTAATTTCTTGTTTAAGCTTGGTTCAGTTGTTAAAGCTTTATAATCCTCACTAGTTTTGATTAATTCATGCATTCATACATACAATTAAATAGGTTTAATCATGTGGTAATAAGAAATTAAATAGAAATTCATAAAGGCAACTAATATTTTATAAAAACTTTTTTCTCACTGTTTAATCGATTACATTAGAGACATAATCGATTAAATGCATGTGAATGCTTTCTAGTTTTTGCATTATGAACATTTTAATCAATTACCACTAATTTGTAATCGATTAAATAAGCTTAATAAAAAATTAGTTTTTCTCTGTAATAATCGATTATTTTGAGATATAATCAATTACATAAGCTTCTGCATAAATTTTCACTACATGTTGATCTGGTTTAATCGATTACCAGATGATTGTAATCAATTAAATAAGCTTTGATCAGTTTTATACATGGTCTGTGATAATCGATTAAATGAGAACTTAATCGATTACATATGTGTATTAGAAAACTGAGTTCATCTGGAATAATTGATTACTAGATGACTTAATCGATTATTTTGTTCATGACAAATTTCCAAATTCCTAATGAACACTTTAATCGATTATCTGGTTAAAATAATTGATTACAATAGTTAAAATAATCGATTACATTGACGAAATAATCGATTATAGTTTGTTAAGTCTATTTTTTTATAAATAGAACAGCTTGGTCTATGTTATTCATTAAGAGAAATTCTAATAGACTCGTCCAAGCCTTGGAAGCATCACAGTATATCTCAAAGCTTCCCTTAGGGCTAGGAAGGTCAATATTGGAGTTGTAATCAACTTTTTCCTTCTGCTCCTGGAGGAATACTACTCGCACTCTTGGGTCCAAACAACCGGAATCCCCTTCCAAGTGAGGTAAAACAAAGATAATACTAATTGTGAAAATCCCTGAATAAACCTCCGATAATAACCTACCAATTCAAGGAAACTCTTGATCTTAGATATGTCCTTGGGTCTCTCCCAAGTCATCACAATTGCTATATTACTCAAATTAACTGATACTCCAGCTACATAAATCACATGGCTAAAGAATCTCATATCTGATAGCCAAAACTTACACTTAAACAACTTAGCATACTACTGATCATTCCTCCATGTCCGAGGAACAATCCTGAGATGTTCGGCATACTCACAGTGACCATACCGAGATCTGCAAACTATCTTCGGTATGTCCTCAGTCTAATCCGAACATGATGATATCCGGATAGTAGGTCTATCTTGGAGACTACATCAGCTCCCCTCAACTGATCTAATAATCATCAATCCAAGGCAAAGGATACGTATTCTTGATAGTAACCTTACACAACTGCCTGTAATCAACACATAACCACATCCCGCCATTCTTTTCTTCACAAAGATCACCGGTGCTCCTCATGGAGAAACACTCGATCTCATGAGCTGCTTGAATAGCAGGTCTGCCAACTGCACCTTCAATTCTCTCCATTCCAGAGGAATCATACGATAAGGTGCTCTAAATATTGGTCCTACACCAGGAACCAAATCAAAGGAGAAATCAATTTCTCTCTCAATTGGTAACGGTGTAATCTTCTCTGGAAATGCACACACGAACTCGCTCACCACCGGGATCCACGACAGATCACAGTTGGCTTATCTTCTATCACACATGAGAAGATATACCCCTGATCTTCTTCTCTGATTGCCTTGCAAACTTGTAAGATCGCTAGAAAACAGATTGAACTCAAATCAACTCAATTAGAAGACACAACAACCTTCTGGTTGCAACAATCCAACCTCACGCCATACTTGACCAACCAATCCATACCCAGAATGATCTTAAGAATAGGTATAGCTAGGCAGTACAATTCCACACTGTACTCTCTACCCTTAACTAAAACTGTACATCATTATAGTGCATATCACACAACATTGCTTCCTAAAAGCAATGGTAACTTTCACAGGAGAAAGAATATGATCGTCTAGAAATTCAGTTCAAATATACGATCAAAAAGTAAAAACAGAATAATAACTTTAGAGTCAAACAGGACTCTCTCATCATAGACATCCATCAGAATAATACCTCTGATTACATTAAGAGCTCTGGTCCCCTCTATGGCATCTCTTGTGTAGATCTATACTATGAGGGGTGCTATTGAAGTCACGGGTGTGTCTAAAGCTCCACCACCTAACAGTGGGCACTCTCTTGCATAGTCGCCATGCTAACCACAACCATAACATACAAGCTGTCCAGTGGAACACACTCCCCAGTGATTCCTCCCACAAGTAGTACACTTGGGAGGTGGACCTAGTCTCTGTGGTGGTACTCTCTGACTAAGGTCCTTCTTGAACCTATCTGTTGCAGAAGAAACCCTCAAAACTCTACCCTTACCCTTCCTGACTGGGCCTGAACCACTGGGTCTCCCTTCCTCCTGTCTCAACAAATTTGTCACACCTCGGAATCCAATACCAGCAATCCTCTCTTCTCTATCAGCTTGAGGCAACTGGCCCTCTCTGTGGTGGCTAGGCACATCAGAATGATGGCTACATCCACCCAGGTGGTGACTACTCTCACCCTCGTAGGTAGGGTGTGAAGAAGGTACTCTATCCTTTCTAAGCAAGGATCTCAACTCTGCCATCAGCTCTTCATTAGTCTTCAACAAGACTTCATGTAACTGACGGTTTGCAGCAATCTCACACTACATAATCTCCTGTATCTGTCTGCTTGCAGCCAACTCCTGCTGCATAATTTCCTGTATCTGCCTGATTGCAGTCAACTCATGCTGCATAGCTGCCAACGCAGCCACTACTGGATCAGGCTGGGCATTCGTCTCCCCACTGTTGTTCTGGGATTCTGTCATGACACTGCACATGTACACCAAAACAGTGAGTTGATCAGGCCCACAACCAGTGTCCACACATGCAATAGCCATGGCAACTCAAACAACAGTAATGAGCAACACACGAATACCATACATAATGCTTCCATCAAGAAACCGCTCTGATACCATAAAATGTAACACCCCGTATGCATCCGGTGTATTAACATATTACTTAATCAGATGAACGCATAATTACTTTTAATTAAAAAAAAAACGTGGAAGCGATTTCAAAACCATATTTCTTGATTCATTATGTATGGTACGTATAGATAGTAAATCAAACGAATGCCAGATTACCTCAACAACCTTAGTGATCCAAATGACGTAAAACAATGGCAGATAAAACTATAATATCCACACCGATATACCAGGAGGTTAGTAACCACAGATTATCCACTTGCCTATACATAGATTATATGTACATTCCACAACAAAATACTTTAACTGTATCCACAAAAAGTAGGCATCAGTGCCCTATTATCACCTATCAAATCCTCATATGAGGGTACACCATATACAGAAATTCAATATATACAAACATATCCAATTTTCTCCACAGAGTACAAAATAACAACACATATCATATATATATATATATATATATATATATATGTTTGCACACAACAGTGAGCAGCTAAGCTCTCAAAACACTGCTCCAAGCAGCTATACATGTATGTCCCCTACTAGGGCCTCTCACCCTGGGGTCTCTCATCCCTGTCAGCTGTACAACCTGAAAAATGTAATTCCCACACACGGGGTGAGATAAAAATCTCAGTAAGCTCAGGGTTCTTGGAGCTTCTCCTTCACCCTGGCTCACTTCCATGATCACAATACATTAATAGGCATCACAACATCATCACAACAACACATAGGCACACACATAAGCTCTAATGTGTACATCATAAGTATCCAGGACCATCTCAGTCCCCTAGGACCATCTCAGTCCACAGTGTGAGGCCGGAACTCACACCTGTGTTATCCAATGGGAGCTACCCCTACACAAGGATGCACGCCATATGGTACCTCCGAGAATAGGCTACTACATCATGAGACCACCTATCTCTTGGTCTTGAGGAATCTCTCCTATGGAGCAAACCAAACTAGGAGTTGCGCTCTACTCCTAGGGAGGTCTATATCTATCTACTGGCCAGAAGATCTATCTGAAAGGCAACCATACACAAAGCACAGATACATGCATACATATCATCATGAAGAAAGCTGTAACAACCAATTCAATGCATGTAAATCATATATGCACCCATCACTCCATCTCAGAGTATGGGGGAACACAAGTAGTGGGAAACACTCCCAAGAACGAAGAGCTTACCTGGCACGGTAGTGCTCTGCTGTCCAATCCCTGGACTGTGGTCTCCGCCACTGACACTCTCGGTGTCCCACCCTATATACAGGCATATAGCACAATCAATCATCAATAACACCATACAAAACACCTAACAATGGTTCTCAACCGTTTAATGAAAGGAAAACATAATTCCTTTCTATAACCCTCTCAATCAACTATCTTAGGGTTATTAGAACTAACCACCTCATAGGTGACTCACAGACCCTCAGCAGGATCTATCTTAGCCTAACCAAGGCCTTAGAGTCTCTCTAAGACTCTGTATAAGTTAATTCAACTAGTTCAATTGCCTTTAACCAGGCCATATATCACTAATTATTCAACTTAACTAAAACGGTTATTTCAACACATATTCACCATTTATTTAGCCTTCTGAGTAACTTTTGTAAAAGTATTCAGGCTCATATATGTCATAATACCTTCCATTTCATCAACATTCTTCCTACTCATACATATCACAGAGTCAAAACCAAACTTCATCAGAAATCATGTTTCAAAGCTTAATATTCATCAGAACAACCTCCTGAGCATACTTTTCTAAAGAACTCAAGCCTAATTCCAGCCCTATCACAAAAGGGTCACTATTCATCCGAAGAACAATTTCACAAATCAAACGGTAAAACTTGAGTTTCTTACCTCTAAATCGACAAGAAAGGCTAGAGAACAGCTTTTCCAAGCTTGAACGTCCTTAAAACGCCTTCTTTTCTCCTCAGAATCAAACTTTGTGAATTTCCTTAGAGAACTGGATCTCTTTGTTTGATGGTTTTCAGAGAAAAGTGATGATGGAATCTAGCTCATTAAGTAGTTCCTTTCAACTTTCATGTTGGGTGTGAAGGGTTTTGGTCAACGGTTGAGTGTTTAAGAAGCTTCTCTAGTTCATCAATGGCAGAAGCAGAGAAAAGGAAGAAAGGAAAGAGAGAGAAGGGCTAAAGGAAAAAGAGAGAGAGAGAGAGAGAGGCTGTTATAGTTTGTGATCAACAAATCCAGGGGGCTGGTCAACATATATTTCTTCTTCAATGTAACCATTTAAAAAAGCACTTTTGACATCTATTTGAAACAATTTGAAATTCATCAAACATGCATATGCTAGCAACAACCTAATGGCTTCTAATCTGGCTACTAGAGCATAAGTTTCATCATAATCAATGCCTTCCTCTTGGTTGTATCCATTAGCAATCAATCTAGCTTTATTTCTTATTATGATGCCACTTTCATCCAGCTTGTTTCTAAAACTCATTTTGTGCCAATAGGTTTATGAGTTGATACTCTAGGGACTAACTCCCAAACTTCATTTCTTTTAAATTGGTTTAACTCATCATGCATAGCCATTAACCAATGTTCATCCAACAAAGCTTGATCAATACTCTTTGGTTTAATCTGTGAAACAAAAGCCATAGTACAACAAAGATTTCTTAAAGAGGATCTAGTAGAAACTCCCTTGGATACTTTCCCTATTATATTGTCAAGAGAAAGATCTTTAGTTGTCCTCCAATCTTTATGCTTTTGTAAAGGTGTAGAATGTTCTAGTTCATCATTTGGTTCAGCCTTTTCTTTATTATTCAGATCATTAACTTGCAAGAATTCTTCCTTTTGTCCTGCATCATCATCACACTCCAAATTCTCTTTGAAAGGGTTAGTCTCATTACATACAACATGAACAAATTCCTCAAGACACAATGTTCTTTTATTAAAGATCCTATAGGCTTTACTTTGCAAAGAATAACCAAGAAAAATTGCTTCATTAGCTTTAGAATCAAATTTGCCAAGAGAATCTTTACCATTATTTAATACAAAACACTTGCAACCAAATGCTCTCAAATGAGATATGTTTGGTTTCCTTCCTTTGAATAGTTCATAAGGGGTTTTCTTCAAGATAGGCCTTATGAGAATCCTATTCAAAGTATAACAAATCGTACTTACAGCATCTGCCCAAAAGTGCTTAGGTAAGTTTGTTTCATTTATAAGTGTTCTTGCACATTCCTCAAGTGATCTATTTTTCATCTCCACAACACCATTTTGTTGAGGTGTTCTTGGAGCTGAAAGTTTGTGGTTAATTCCAAACTCTTCACAAAACTTTTCAAAATGTTCATTTTGGAATTCTCCTCCATGATCACTTCTAATTGAAACAATATTACTAGCTTTTTTTTATTTTGAATTATCTTGGCCAATTTTCTAAAAGCTAAGAATGCATCACTCTTGGATCTTAAAAATAAAGTCCATGTATATCTTGAGTAATCATCTACAATAACAAGCCCATAGAAATTACCTCCCAAGCTCATAGTTCTAGAAGGACCAAATAAATCCATATGAAGCAACTCAAGAGGTCTAGAGGTAGAAACAACATTTTTACTTTGAAAAGAATTTTTAGTTTGTTTACCTCTTTAACAAGCTTCACATATCTTATCCTTTTCAAACTTAAGCTTAGGCAATCCTACTACTAAGTCCTTTCTTACAAGCTTGTTCATATGATGCATGTTTATATGACTAGCTCTTCTATGCCATAACCAAGTTTCATCAATCTTACTTATTAGGCAGCTAGTAGGATATATGAATGCATGATCAATGGATAAAACGTAAATGTTACCCTTTCTTTTGCCAACATGGATAACTTCGCCACTTTGATTGTCACATATCAAACAACAATTGTTGTTGAAGGAAACTTTAAACCCTTTGTCACATAGTTGGCTTATGCTTAGGAGATTATGTTTCAAGCCATCAACATACAAGACATTTCTAATCATTGTCTTTAGGCTGTCTCCAATGTTTCCTTCTCCAATAATCTTGCCCTTGTTATTATCTCCATAAGTGACATAACCTCCATCTTTTACTATGACATTGATTAGCATGGATATGTCACCCGTTATGTGCCTAGAGCATCCACTATCAAGATACCACACCGATGTTCTTGCTCTTAGACACACCTGCAGAATTCAAATTAAGTAGCAAAGAAAGGTACCCAATTAAGGTTGGGTCCATAGGGGTTAGGTACCTTCTTCTTCTTTTGCACCCAAATATGCTCTACAATAGGCACATAATACTTTCTAGCATAGCATTTAAAAGATGTATGTCCTTTCTTCATACAATAGTTACAGATTGTAGGATTTGATGAATTTCTAAAAAAAATGTTATGATTGATTTTTGAATTACTGAAGTTTCTTTGTTTCTTCTGTTTTGGTGGTACAAAAATGGTTTTGCCAAAGGACTTTAAACCCTTTTTGTATCCCAAGTCAGAAGTATCTCAAGCATATTTCTGCACACTTATCATTTCTGCTAAGTTGCATTTACCATTGAAAAGCTTTCTCAAAAGATCAATCAAATCTCTATTTTTAGAAAGTAACAACATATATTTTTCTCCTTGAATCCTTTTGTATTCATCAAACTCCTTTTCTAACATATTGTATTTGTCAAGCTTAGAAGAAAAAGATGTACATGTGCACCCATTAACTTTGTAACTTGAAAGAAGTTTTTCATTTTGTTCTTTCATTTTACAAAATTCATTTTGCATTTATGCAATTTTGGTGATGTGCCACCTTAAATCTCCTTTAAGCTTGTTATTAGCTTTGGCTAACTTTTGAGCTTCATTATGCATTTCATGGAAAGCATCAACTATATTATCATATTCAGAATTTACCTCGGATTCAGCACTTAAGTAGGCTTTATCATCATTTATTGTGGATGTGAGACAAACATTAGCTTCCTCTTCATCTTCACTAGTTGATCCGGAAGTAGTTGATTCATTGTCTTCTCAGGCAATGTATGCCTTCTTTGTCTTTCCTTCCCTTTTTATTTTCCTCTCACCTTGTTGCTTCTTCAAGAATATTGGACATTCATATTTGATGTGTCCAGGCTTTCCACATTCAAAACAAGTAAAGTTGGTAGAGGTGTTGTTATTGTTGTTGTTGTTGTCACTTTTCTTGTTGAACTTTTTGAACTTCTTGTTCTTGTTCCTTCTCATGAATTTACTGAACTTTTTGACAATTACATTCATGTTGTCATCTTCATCTTCTTCACTTGAATCTTCCTCTTTCTCAACCTTAGAGGATGCAGCTTTCAAAGCTATGATTTTATGCTTTTTTTCCGCATCTTCTGCATTGGTTAGTTGTGACATTTCAAGTTCATATTCAAGTAGCTTACCAAATACTGCAGCCATGGATATTTTGGATAAATATTTGGATTCCTTGATTGTTGTGACTTTTGGTTGCCAAGGTCTTGTTAGATGATGTGCTGCATCTTAGTTTTAGGCTAGTTTTAGGTTTTATTTTAATTAAATACTTAGGAAAATAGGTTAGAATTAGCTTAATTATCATTTATATTGAATTACATCTCATTTCATTACCAAATGTGCAATTTTAGGTCAAAAGAGGAGAATAAAAGCCAAGGAAAGAAGAATACCAAGATGAAGGTCCCGCGCGAACAGCGCCAAAACCCTCGCGATCTGACCTAATAGCAAAATGCCAAGCCCCATCTCGAAGACTCCACGCGATCCGCGCCAGGTTTTGCGCTAACAGCGCCACAATGCCTGAAGACAGTTTTGATTCGTGCTAGCCGCGCGATCAGCGCGGGCTCCCACGTTACCAGCACCAGGAATTCGAATTAACGGCGCGATCAGCGCCAAAACCCGTGCGAGCCGGGCTGTGAAGGCGCTATTTCCTTATTTAAAAAGATATGTTTCAAAATTGGCACCGCACAGGGGCTTTGTTACTCTAATTAAATCAATCTATAAATAAAGGCCTCTGGGGACTGAACAAAGAACACACCTACACACCTCTCCACACTTCCATACATCATTCTAAACCCTTGGAAGTCAAGAATCAAGGCTAGGTCACTGCAGAACAATGTTTTATCTGACAGCTTTGGTGTCTTTGAAGCCTATGGCAGGCTAAACTTTGTATTGTGGGAAGGCCATGAACTGATGTGAACTCCTCTGTAACTTGATTGGTATTGAATGAGATTCTTGATTGTTTTATTTTACTCTGTTCATTATTGTTTATTCTTCTTTAGAATTGGCCATTCTATTCAAGTATTGAGGGTTAGGATTCGCAAATGGGGACGTTGGGATTCTAATTTCTGACCTTAGTAAAATAACAGTTGTTCATTACCTAGGGATAGGGATGCGTGGCTGCAGAACCTTATAATATAGTCTTTTACATGCTTAACTTGATAGAATTCACCAAGGGATTGGGTTTTTGATTCAGGTTAAAGGGTTAATTTGCTAAGGGATTAGGGATTAACTAAAGTAGG
>PYAF01000928.1:43709-59733 GCA_007407185.1 Glycine tomentella
ATAGAATTCACCAAGGGATTGGGTTTTTGATTCAGGTTAAAGGGTTAATTTGCTAAGGGATTAGGGATTAACTAAAGTAGGAAAGATTTATTCTCTGAGCAATCAGAACAGCAAACCTCATGATATAGTCTTTTATAAGCTTGATAGGAATTGCTAAGGAATTAGGATTGTTGTCAAAGGGCTAAATTGCTAAGGAATTGGGATTTACGAAAATTGGAAAGATGTATCATTTGAGTGACCAAACTTGATAAACCAGTTAAGTGAAAGAGGTAGGAATCGAAGGGGATTGTGCCTGACCACAATTGATTCTTCCATTAGTAACATTTCAACTCATTTATTTGCTTTTGAATTCATTTAATTCCTGTTCTTTATTTCAACAATCACTCAACAACAAATTCTCTAAAAATATTTTCTTTTTTCTTGTCCAATCGCTTAGAATATAAATTATTGTGGATTTCACCCCAATCCCTGTGGAGACGATACTCTACTTACCCACTTTATTACTTGAACAAGCGGTGCACTTGCCGTAGTGTGCGGTTATCGCAACATTAGACATTTCAGTATTTTGATATTCAATTCTTCAGAATCAAATGTCTTTCCAATACCAAGAAGATGGTTGACAATACGTGTGAATCTTGTTTGCAACTGAGAAATATTTTTAGTATTGCTCATCTTGAACATCTCATATTCATGAATCAAAGCATGCTTCCTTGATCTCCTTACCTCGTCTGTTCCTTCATGAGTTACCTCCAACATTTCCCACATTTCTTTTGCACTCCTGCATCCACAGTTCTAAAAAATTCATCAGAAGACAAAGCAGATGTAATCATGTTTTTAGCTTTCAATCATATTGGACAACTCTTTTTACTGCATCTGTCTCATCCCATTCTTTGGGGATCAATTTCTTATCAATTGTTTTCATTGGAACTAAGGGACCTTTCTCAATGGCATTCCAAGCTCCGGGATCATTGGATTGAATAAAGATTTGCTTCTATTTTTCCAAAAACTAAAATGCTCACCCTCAAACATCGGTGGACGATTGAGAGAAGCTCCCTCTCTAAAAGTTATTTGATTTGTGTTCATTTTCTTTGAAAAGAAAGTGATCTTGAATAACTTTCAAGATTAGGCTCTTGATACCAATTGAAAATAAATGAACACTAATCAAACAAACCAAGAGGGGGGTGAATTGGTTTTATATCATTGAATTTAAAATTTTACTCAAAACAATTTGCAGAATTCGATAGATGGATCGTATCACTTAAAAACCTTTTAAAAAATAGAATTTTTCTTTCAACCAAAATCACCCTTGGAATTCAAGTAATGCCTGAAAATAAATCTTGTTAATAATTAATAATTTATTGATCACCCAAATCCTAACAATGAGAAATGAACAGAATTGGAACAGAGAACACACCAATTTATACTGGTTCACCTCATAACCTTAGAGGCTACATCCGGTTGCTTCCAACCAACACTAGGTTAGATTAATTACTATATCAAAGAGTCTTTTACAAACAGTTTACAAGTGACCTTTTTATCAACACTAGACAAAGATACAGATTCTAAAACCCCATTAGAATACAAATCACCAAGATACTGAGAACCCTACTCAGAATCTCAACCTCTATAGAACCTTACTCTAGCATGTTTGAAAAGAAACACAATGATATATCTCAATACAACATAAATTGTTGGAACATCTAAAAAGATAGGTTCAAGATAAACAAAACCTGAGATCTTTCATGTATGAATGAATGAAATGAATTGATATTACCACACTCTCCAGGTTGTAATGAATAATAGCTCAGAATCACAATCTTGAAAACCTTCCTTTTTAAAACATCTTCTAAATAAAACTCATAAATCTTGATCACACAAGATGTTATTTGAACTCAGAGTAAAACAGTAATTTGGACACTTATGAAAGCTCAGAAACTTTTGGGTAAGTCACTCTTGTTCAGAGTAAATCGCTCAATGTCTATTTATAAGAAAAAGACTTACCAAGCTTTATATAAAACAAAATTAACTGACAATAATCGATTAATCCGCTGGTGTAATCAATTAAATTGTCATATGTAATCGATTAAAGTAACTAAATAATTGATTAAACTGTTCATCAGCTTTCTGGAAATGATTTCGTGAACACAATAATCAATTAAACTGTACTGTAAGCAGCAAGTCATGATTGTTCAAAATACTTATATAATCGATTACGATTCATAGTAATCGATTAAAGCAGCAAGACATGATTTCCAGAAATAGACTATGTAATCGATTACAAGAAATGGTAATCGATTAAGTCAGCAATGCATTGTTTTCTTTTAACACTATGTAATCGATTAAAATGAGCATGTAACAGGTTAAACTGTTCTTCAAGGCTTTTCCAGAAAATTTTGAATGTCTTTAATCGATTAAATTGATTGTGTAATCCATTAAAGCAGTAAGTTTTGCTTCTTTTTTTTTTTTAAACAACTAAGCCTTTGAAAACTTAACATCTTGTAAAACCATTTGATTTCTTTGAGATTTAAAACCATGAATGCATGATCATGAGAATGCATATGCTAATGAAAGATCACAAGGCATTTAACTTGAACTACTTAGATAAATTACAAATACCTTCAAATGATTGGGTGTGTAAAAAGCTAAAACAAAATCAAGTCTGAACCTTGGTTCAATCTCCTTACAGCTTCCTTTATTCAACAATATATATATATATATATATATATATATATATGCATATATCACACAATGACATTGTTCACCTCAACATTATCTCTCGTCAATATGATTATCAACATCAACATCACATCATCTCAATATCATCATCATACTTATCAAAGTCATCTCATTTCAACATCATCAACCACATCAACATTATTTCATTTGTACATCATCAAACACATCATCATTATCTCATTCAATCATCATCATACATATCAAACTCATCTCATTTCAACATTATCATCACGAACATCAATTTCATCTCATTTTCAACATTATCAACCACATCAATGTTACCACATTTAAGCATCACAAACCACATAAACATCATCTCATTTCATTCACAATCCATATTGCCAAAAGACTGGTATTTTAGGAAAACTCTAAATTAAAGAGGAGGATTATAGTATAGAAAACAAACTCTAATGCACATTTAAAAAATTTAGTAAAGAATTCAATAAAGAACGAATTATAAAATTTTGAACAGAGTATCCTCTATAATTAAGACTTTTCCCAAAAATCCAATCATGACAACAACAACATCATTCACAGTTTTATCCATCAACAAGCAAATTCATCGCATCCCATTAGTTAAAAACATCATTTTCCTTGAAAACAAGCACACACAGGAACAAACACACATCACTCATAAATACACTGCATCCCATTAGTTAAAAACTTAGTTTTTCTTGAAAAACCAACACACAGCAGGGACAGGCAGTTATCTTCATAGTTGGACTCCCTGGCCCCCAACTATGGTACCAAAACTATAACCAAATAATAAACTTCCCTTACTTATATATAAATTCTCCCGTTAGCTCCTCATGGTGTTGTTTTGAGATCCCTCTAGTTCATGTGCTTTGACCCAAACGTAGAGCTCTATATACCAAATCGAAGACAATTTAGTATAGATTTCAAAGACAAGGTTAATATTAACATTTGGGGTCAAATACCCACTCAAATTTAAAAAGAGGTTAAAATGGTGTTTTGGGAGTCCATATCAAAAGACATCATTTTGAAATCCCGATCACACCAATGTGACCAGGGTTCAACAAGGATCACAGAAATGACATCAGTTTCATAAAAATGAGACTTTTACAATATCTCATATTCAAAGGGTTTTCAAAGGAAGTATATAAACAACCAATAACGGTATTCGAATCACAAGAGAATATCAAGAGAGGCTTCAAACTAGCTAAAAGAAGACAAGGAAACCATGGTTACCTCAAAGAAACCAAGAAAGGAGGATTGAAGGCTCCGTTCTCTACCGAATCCTCAAGTTGAATTTTGAAGATTTCACTCAGATTAAAGTGTTCCTCTTCGTGCGGTGGTCCAACGGCAAGAAATGTGGCTCGTGACGGTTACCGATGGCTGTGGGTGGTGGAGGAGAAGGGGAAGGGAGTTGTGTGCTATTTTGGGGGAAGAAGACCACCATTTTCGTGATTTGGAGGTTGTTGCATGCTTTTAAAACCACCTTAACTCGCCCAGGCAAGCTAAAAAGCCTTCCAAAATTCACTTGGCCGAATTGGCCTAATGTTAAAATTTCTGGTTCAATGAAAAATTATTATCTCATGCTAAATATGTTATTTCTCGAATCCCAACAGTCGAAAGTTACATATTTGAGTTAGGAGCCTACCTATAAAATGTTAAGGCGATCCAACAGTTAACAATCCAGAATGGTGATTTTACTAAAACAGGTTTCGGGTCAAACTCATAATCACTCAATTACAACGCAACTCCATATAACTTGACATCTACACCAAGAAATTGCGCATGGATAATTCACATAACATTTCAATTAATGTACACTAATCAAATAATCAAACAATCACAACAAATACACCAAATATCTATTTTCAGTTATCAAAATTTCAAGGTGTTACATCGACCAATTAAAAGTAATACAATGTTAACCATTCATTTAACATGATTAACAACTATCTATGATTACTTTACAACACTTTCCTTTTATTCAAAGTTTCTAAAGACATCATATTCAACATTCTCCGTAACTCTTTAGATCACTCAATCTTCATAGATTTTATTTAATTCTCTTGTTGTCATCGGTATAACTTTTCCAAGTTCAAAATATTCACAATTTGATTTAGTAGTCTTCTTATAAACTTCCCTTAATCCTAGTTGTTTTATATTTTGTACATTTTTAAATTTTGTTGTTTAAATTTGGAAGATTCATCCATGTAATTATGATGTTTTGATGGTTTTTATTGGATTCAGAAACCAAACCAAGATGGGGAAAAAAGGTCATTTTTTGCATAATTCCATAGTGCAACTTGCCCAGGCTAACAATCAGCTCGCCTGGGGTATTGAGATTAATTCTACCTGAAGTAACCAGCTCTCTTGGGCCCTTACTTTAGGCAAAAGTAACCAACTCACCTAAGTGAGTAGAGCTCGTCTGGGCGAGTTGGTTTGGCACCTCTTGGACCATTTTGTTTAAAAAGCCAAGCAAAGAAGGCAAAGAAAGAACCAGAGAATGAATACCAGAAAAGAAGAACGCAAACATGGAGATATAAGAGAGAAAATAAGAGTTGATTTCACGTAGAAGTGACCATTGATCGCTTCCTTGATCTTGTGCTCTACACAATGATCGGCTAGTTTCTCCAAAGGATTGAATGTAATCTTTGTTAGCTATGAGGAAGATGAAGATATGGAATCAAGAAGAATGGAGAATGCAAGTTTTGATGTTTCACATGCCTACTCAATTGATGGCATTTGTAATTTCTTGCTTAAGCTTGGTTCAAGTGGTTAAAGCTTCATAATCCTCACTAACCGTGATTAATTCATGCATTCATACATACATTTTATCATGTTTAATCATATGGTAATAAGTATTTAGATATAAATTCATGAAGGCAATTAGATTTTTATAAAAATTGTTATTCACTATTTTAATCAATTACAAGTATGACATAATCGATTAAATGCATGTGCATGAGTCTGCATATTGCCTTATGAACATTTTAATCGATTACCATTGATTTGTAATCGATTAAATGAGCTTAACATAGAAATGGACGTTATCTGTGATAATCGATTACCTCACGAAATAATCGATTAATTGAGTCTCTGCATATGTTATAAAAGCATTTTTATCTGGTTTAATCGATTACCAGATATTCGTAATTGATTAAATATGCATCGATGTGTTTTTAACATGGTCTGTGTTAATCGATTAATTGGAAATTTAATCGATTACACATGTGTATAAGAAAACTCAGTTCATCTGGAATAATCGATTACAAGATGACTTAATCGATTTTTTTGTTCATGACATATTTCCAAATTCCTGATGAACACTTTAATCGATTATATGGTTAAATTAATGTATTAAATCAGTAAAAATAATCTATTACTTTGATGAAATAATCGATTACAGTTAGTTATGTCTGTTTTTTTATAAATAGAACAGCTTGGACTGAGTTAGAATAACAAGTATTTTGTGAAATATTCGTACAAGCCTTGAGAAAAACACTTTCTAGGGTTCTTAAAAACACTAAAGCAAAAGATTGAAGAGAGAATCAAAGATGCTAAGTGTCATGGAGTTTTACATGATTTGTTAGTCATCATTCAGATTGTGCGAAGAGTTGTTCAAGCTTTTTGGTTAAAGAAGTCATCAAGAAAGATTATTTGCATGCATTCTCAGAATTGTTAGATCATTCATTTCATTGAATTTACTATTATGAGGTGATATCTTTCTTGAACTTTAAGCTTGGTTATTTTGTTTGATTTTTTGTGTTGTATTTGTGTTGAATGTTCATATAACAAATCATAATCTTTAAATCTTTTTCTATAAGGGTTTCTAGAGGGAAGAACAGAGAGGGGTTCTCTGGTTCTAGATCTTTTGAAAAGTCTACAGGGTATAGATTTTGAATTTTACCTAGGAAGGGTAAGAGAGATCATTGTAAGCTTGTAAAGAACTTATATTTGTTATAGTGGAACTCTGACCAAGATTTGGTTAGAAGAAAACTGGATGTAACCTCCGGGGTTGAGAGGTGAACTAGTATAAATCTTGTGTGATTTAATATTTTTGTTTATGTTCATAATATTCTTAAAGTATTAGTTTTCATATTACAACATTGGTCACAGCACAAGAAAGATTTCATTGGTGAAGAAAAATTGGTTTTTTAGTTGGTTTTAAAAGATACGATCCTTCTTGAAAGTCTTTCACTATTACATTTTGAAAAGAAATTTTTAAAACTTTGAGGAAAAACCAATTCACCCCCCCTCTTGATTATTTGCATAAGTGTTCATTATATTTCAATTGGCATCAAGAGCTAGTTCTTGTAATTTGCTCAAGATCTTTCTAAAATCATTGACAATGAATACTAATCAAATAACTTTCAAAGAGGGAGCCTCATTGAATAGACCACCTTTATTTCAAGGGGAACATTTTAACTTCTGGAAGAATAGAATGCAAATCTTTATCCAATCAAATGACCCAGGTGCTTGGAATTGTATTGAGAAAGGTCCTTTCATTCCTACCAAGATTGTTGATGGCAAAACAATGCCAAAAAATGGGATGAAATGTCATAAATAGAAAAGAAAATGGTTCAATATGATTTCAAAGCAAAGAATATGATAACTTATGCTTTATCTTCCGATGAATTTTTCAGGACTGTTAGGTGCAAAAGTGCCAAAGATATGTGGGAATTACTTGAAGTTACATATGAAGGTACTGATGATGTGAGAAGATCAAGGAAACACACTCTCATTCATGAATATGAAATGTTCAAGATAAGAGATGATGAGAACATCTCACAGCTTCAAACTAGATTCACCCACATTGTGAATCACTTGCTTGGATTAGGAAAAACTTTTGATGTAGAAGAGTTGAACATCAAAATTATCAAATGTCTAACAAGGGATTGGCAGCCTAAAGTCACATCCATTAAAGGATCAAAGGATCTAACAAAGATGTCAATGGCAGCTATGTTTGGTAAGCTTTTAGAATATGAGCTTGAATTATCTCAACTAACTCATAGTGAAGATGCAGATAAAAAGCATAAGAGCATTGCATTAAAAGCTGCACCTTCAAAGATAGAAAAAGATGATAGTTCAAGTGAAGATGATGATGATGATGAGAATATGAATCTCATTGTAAGAAAGTTTTCCAAGTTTCTAAGGAAGAATAAAAGCAGAAAGCAACCATTTCAAAAGAAAAGAAATGACAACATCAACAAGAACAACAATTCCTCCTCAATCACTTGCTTTGAGTGTGGAAAGCAAGGTCACAAAAGTTAGATTGTCCCTCATCAAAAAAGAAGCCACAAGTTGAGAAGCGATCTAGAAGGGAAGGAAAGCCTAGAAAGGCTTACATTGCTTGGGAGGATAATGAATCAACAAGTTCTAAATCCTCTTCAGAAAAGAAGTTGAAGCTCACTTATGCCTTACATCTACCATTAATGAAGAATATGAATCATCAAGTATAGAATCATAGGTAAATTCTGAATTTGAAAATGTAGTTGATGCTTTTCATGAGATGCATTTTGAAGCTCAAAAACTGGCAAAAGCAAACAACAAGCTTAAGAGTGATCTAAGATGGCATGTATCGAAGCTTGCTGAATTGCAAGAAGAGCTTTGTAAATTGAAAGAAGATCATGATAAGCTTTTCTCGAGTTACAAAGAGAAAGCATGCACATGTTCCTTAGCCAACTCTAAGGTTGATGAATACAATGAATTGCAAAAAGGAATTTGATGATTATAAGTTGAGTAAAGGAACAGAAAACATGTGCTTACAAACTGAAAATAGTTATTTGGTTGATTTGCTAAGAAAATATTACCAAGGCAAATGTAACTTAGATGAATTACTAAGTGTGCAAAAATTTGCTGGTGATACTTATGGTTTGGGATATAAACATGGAGCTAGAACTCAAAATAAGCTTGTGTTTGTACCACCAAAACATAAATATCATATGCAGCATAATCAATCAAATATCTATAATAGATTTACTCATTCTAGAACATCAAGATCTCTTACTTGCAATTATTGTATGCTTAAAGGTCACACATCATACTAGTGCTTTGCTAGAATATTTTATGTTCCTAATGGTGAATGTATATGAGTTGAGAAAAGAAAGAAAGCAACTAACCCCTTTGGACCCAACTTAAATTGGGGACCATATTCTCTCTTTAATTTGATTTGTGCAGATGTGTCTTAGAGCAAAATCTTGAATATGGTACGTACATATGGATGCTCTAGACACATGACCAGAGACATATCCATGCTAACAGATGTAGTACTTGAAGAAAGAGGATATGTTACAAATGGGGACAATAATAAAGGCAGAATAATTGGGCAAGGCAATATTGGGGACAACTTATCTACAAAAATCAAGGATGTGCTTTATGTTGAAGGGCTGAAACACAATTTACTAAGCATTAGTCAATTGTGTGATAAAGGTTTCAAAGTCACCTTCAACAATGAGACTTGCTTGATACATGAAGGCAATAATGGCAAAGTGGCACTGTTGTGCGACTCGGCAAAACACGGCAAGTGCACCGATCGTTTCCAAGTAATAAAGATTAGGTAAGTGAGTATCGTTCTCCACAGGGATTGGGGTGATTTCACAGCAATATTAACGAATGTGATTGAAATTAAAACAGAAATACGCAGAGAAAAGTGTTGTTGATTGGATTGGTTGTTTTGAATGTAAAGACAGAAATTAAAGAAATGCAGTAAATTGATATTGAAGATTACCAATGGAAGAATAATTGTGGTCAAGCACAATCCCCTCTGATTCCCCTCTTTCACTTGACTGGTTTATTAACTTTAGCGTACACATATGATAAACCTCTCCTAAATTTGTAAACCCTAGATAACTAGCGATTCAACCCTTTAATTCGATCGAGAATCCTAAGCCCTTAGCGATTCTGTCAAACTAAGCATTTAGAGAATATATCATATGGGTTCCTGTTATGATTGTTCAGAGAATAAGCCTTTCCTAGATTAGTTAATCCCTAATTCCTTAGTGAATTAACCCTTTAACCTGAATTGAAAACCTAAGTCCTTAGTGAATTCTATCAGTTTAAGCATTTAAAAGATCATATTATAAAGTCTGCATTTACGCATCCCTATCCCTAGGTGATGAATAAATGTTATTCTTAACAGGTCAGAAATTAGAACCCAACGTTCCCATTGCGAATCCTAGCCCTAAGTACTTAATTGAAGTGATCAATTCCAAATAAGAATATGAAAGAAGAATAGAAAAGAATAAAACAATCAAAACATATGTATTTCAATACCAGTCAAATTACAGAGGAGTTCTCATCAGTTCATGGCCTTCCCACAATACAAGAATTAGCCTGCCATAGGCCTCAAGAACATCAAAGCAGTAGAAGAATTCATAGTTATGCAGAAACCCTAGTCTTGATTCTTGAATTCCAGAAGTTTGGAGGATTAGAAGAATGTAAAATATGGTATTAGATGATGATAGATGATATTCTGGATGAATAATGGATGTTTTGTTCAGTCCCCAGAGGCCTTTATTTATAGATAGATTTAATTAGAGTAACAAAGCCTATTTTCTGTGCCAATTTCGAACTCAATCTTTTTAATTCAGGAAACAGCGCCTTCGCAGCGCGGCTGGCGCGGGTTGTGGCGCTGATCGCACCAGCAGTTCGAATTCATGGCGCTGATAGCGTGGATGTCCGCGTGGATCGCGCGGTTTATTCGAGTTGAAAGGCTGATCTAGGCATCTGGCGCGGATCGCGCGGGACATGGCGCGGATAGTGCGGTGGCTTCGATCAATGGGCGCTGGTAGCGCGGATACGGCGCGAGTAGCGCGACTTCTTCGAGTTGAATGCCTGGTTTTTCTATAATGGCGCGACTCGCGCGGATACCGGCGCGATCCACGCGGGACTTTGAATCTTGTTTTCTTCTTTATTTGGCTTTAAACTCCTTTTTGGCCCTGAAATACATACTTTAGCAAAGAATGAGATATAATTAAATATAAATAACAATTAAGCTAATTCTAACCTATATTTCTATTTATTTGATTGAATTCTAACCTAAAACTAACCTAAAAGTAAGATGTGTTTGCAACAAATCAGGCACACATTGGTAAGAGGAAGGGTAATATCTATGTCTTGTCTATTGACCATGCATTCATACATAAAACTAATTGCTTGATGAGTAAAGTGAATGAAACATGGTTATGGCATAGAAGAACATCTCACATAAACATGCATCATCTCAACAAGTTAATTAGGAAAGACTTAGTAATTGGTTTACCTAAGCTTAAGTTTGAAAAGGACAAAATTTATGAAGCATGTCAAAGAGGGAAGCAAACTAAAAACTCTTTTCAAAGTAAGAATGTAATTTCTACTTCTAGACCTCTTGAATTGCTTCACATGGATTTATTTGGTCCTTCAAGAACCATGAGCTTAGGAGGAAATTATTATGGACTTTTCATAGTAGATGATTAGTCTAGATACACTTGGACATTGTTCATAAGATCCAAAAGCCAAGCATTCTCAGCTTTTAAGAAACTAGCCAAGTTAATTCAAAATGAAAAGGGTTGTAATATTGTTTCAATTAGGAGTGACCATGGTGGTGAATTCCAAAATGAACACTTTGAAAAGTTTTGTGAAGATTTTGGAATTAATCACAATTTTTCAGCTCCAAGAACACCACAACAAAATGGTGTTATGGAGAGGAAAAACAGATCACTTGAAGAAATAGCAAGGGCTCTTCTAAATGAAACAAAATTACCTAAGCATTTTTGGGTAGATGCTGTGAGTACAGTTTGTTATACTCTTAATAGGATTCTCACAAGGCCTATTTTAAAGAAAACTCCTTATGAAATCTATAAAGGGAGGAAACCAAACATCTCTCACTTTAAGGCATTTGGTTGTAAATGCTTTGTTTTATGGCAAAGATAACCTTGGTAAGTTTGACTCAAAAGCTGATGAGGCCATCTTTCTTGGATATTCCTTGCAAAGTAAGGCTTATAGGATCTTCAACAAGAGAACCTTGTGTGTTGAAGAGTCTGTATATATTGTATGTGATGAAACTAACCCTTCTCAAGTAGAAGTTTTGAGTGACAATGATTCAGAAAATAAAGAAGAAAGACAGCAGCATATTGAAGCTAGTAAGCTGGAAGAAGAAGAAGTATTAGAAGATTCTAATCAAGAAGCAGCCACACCTAAACACAAAGATTGGAGAACCACAAGAGACCTATCATTGGACAACAGAATTGGTGATGTGTCTAAGGGAGTATCAACTAGATCTTCTTTAAGAAATCTTTGTTGCACTATGGCTTTTGTATCACAAATTGAACCTAATAACCATTGAACAAGAGGTTACAACCAAGAGGAAGGCATTGATTATGATGAAACTTATGTTCCAGTTGCTAGACTAGAAGCCATAAGATTACTACTTGCATATGCATGTATGATGAACTTTAGATTGTTTCAAATGGATGTGAAAAAAGTGCATTTCTTAATGGCTATATTGATGAAGAAATATATGTTGACCAGCCTCCTTGTTTTGTAGATCATCAATATCCTAACAATGTGTACAGATTAAGAAAAGCCTTATATGGATTGAAACAAGCTCCAAGGTCTTGGTATGAGAGGTTGAGCAAGTTCTTACTTAATCAATCATTCACAAGAGGAGAAGTGGACAAAACTCTGTTCATCAAAAGAAGAAATAAAGATATACTCATGGTACAAATCTATGTTGATGATATTATTTTCGGTTCTACTAATCATTCTTTGTGTAAAGAATTTTCAGCCAGCATGCAGAATGAGTTTGAAATGTCTATGATAGGAGAGCTTACATTCTTTCTTGGACTTCAAGTTAAACAAATATGAATGGAACTTTCCTAAGCCAATCAAAGTACTGTATAGAAATGTTAAAGAAGTTTGATATGGAAAATTGCAAAGCTGCAACAACTCCTGTGGGAACTTCCACCTACCTAGATTCAGATGAAAGAGGAAAAAGTGTTGATGAGTCAAAGTATAGAGGAATGATAGGATCATTGTTTTATCTCACAACAAGTAGACCTGACATTATGTTAAGTGTTTGCTTATGTGCTAGATATCAAGCTAATCCTAAAGAGTCTCGTCAAACAGCAGTGAAAAGGATCTTCAAGTATCTAAAGTCTACACCAAAAGTTGGACTTTGATATCCAAAAGGTACACAACAATCAATTTAATTGGTTACTCTGACTCTGATTTTGCAGGATGCAAGTTGGATAGAAAGAGCACAAGTGGTACTTGTCATCTATTGGGAAGCTCTTTAATTTTTTGGCATTGCAAAAAGCAATCTTGTGTAGCCTTGTCAACAGCTGAAGCTGAGTACATATCAGCTGAAAGTTGTTGTGCTCAAAGTTTATGGTTAAAGCAACAACTCCAAGATTTTGGTGTAGAACAAATTCCACTTCTATGTGACAATACAAGTGCTATAAATATCTCCAAGAATCCAATCATGCATTCTAGAACAAAGCATATAGAGATAAGACATCATTTCATCAGAGATCATGTGCAAAAAGGTAACATTAAAATTGAGTTTGTTGATAGTAAAAACCATTTGGCTGATATTTTTACTAAACCTTTGGATAGGGATAGATTCTTTACCTTAAGAAATATGCTTGGTATATTGGATGAATCTAGTACATGTTGAGTGACATTTCTATATTTACTTTCTATGTTTATGAATGATTTAGACATTGCATGATATATATAGTAACTCAAATTGGTATAAAAAAAATTACATGTTGATTGCTGCATAATATCTATATTTGGTGTATAAAAGCTGAGATAATCGATTACCATAAAACTTTAATCAATTATTTGTTCATCCATTGCTTCTTATAAACAAGTCAAAGTTGTTGTAATCGATTACATCTTCGAATTAATCGATTATTCTCATCTTGAGCCCGTTCTCTCTGGAATAATCGATTAAATCGACAACTTAATCGATTACATGTAGTCTCTGTATTTTCCAAAATCTGAACTTCTCTAGAATAATCGATTACTTCATTGAAATAATCGATTATTTAGCTCCTGCTTGTCTGAGAAATCTATCTCACTCTGCCTTAATCGATTAAAGCAAATTATAATCGATTACACTTCATCTTTGACAAGCCATTTGTTCTGATATAATCGATTACCCTATATTTTAATCGATTACATCATTTATCTGTAGTGTGATATTTTAAATGAAATAATCGATTATTTCAGTGGTTACTGCAAAATCTGATAGTTTTTGAAATTGCCCAACTGCCATTAAGCACGATTTGATGCAATCAAAGTCTTAATGGGAGTGATTAAGGCCATAACAGCTATATTTTTCAAATTATCAACTGCTCATTATCTTCAAATTTGTCTATAAATAGTGAATTTGTAAACTTGTAATCTCACACCTCATACTTTGTTGTTTCATTCTCCATTTCTCTCTGAAACTCTCTTATACTAAGAAGTTCTTTTCATTCTTAAATCCTCAAATTCGTACCCATTACTATTTCACTATGTTTACTTCCAAAAAGGTTAAAACTTCAAAAAGGAAAGCACAAGCCCAACCTTCAAACCCTATAGTTAGTAGGCTTGAAAAAGGGAATCAAGCTAAATTGGATTCTAATTCTTCAAGAGATTATGCAGAAATCAAAAAGATTGGTAAACTATCCTTTTTCTTATGTTGTTTTGGTTTCAAGATTCATAGATTACTTTCAAGTGGATGTCTCAAATGAAGTCATGGATCATACCAACTCAAGCATTAGTCAAATTAAGGAGAAGCACCTTACAAAGTTGGGTATGGTGAAGACTCCTTATGGATGGCAAATGGCAGGCCAACCTGTGCCTTTGGCTGAGGAAGAAGAAGAAGAAGGTGATGAAGAAGGAAACCAGCTGGGAGCTGCTGAGGAACCTCAAGATGAACCTGCACAATTTGAACCACATTACTCACATTTTGAATCTTTGATGATTCAAAAGATGAATGCTTTATTTTCTCTTCATCATGAACAAAGAGATGAAGTGAATTCATCTTTAGAAGAACTGAAGACTAGGGTTAAGAACATAGAGTCTAAGATTTTTAGGGATGAATCTAGAGACATGGATTAGTTCTAGTCTTATTCTATGATATGTTATGTTTTATATTTGTCTAAGATTGTATATTTCTTGTTTTTATTTCTGTTCTGTTTTGTATTCTCCTTGTTTAATGACGAATGAATTACTTCTATTTCCTTTTCTATTTTGTCTACTTCTGTTTTTTAATTTGATATGCCAAATAGGGGGAGTAGATAATTGATTGATAATATGGTATGAAAAACAAAAGGGAATAGATTAGAATATGTAAAAAAATAAATAAATGAATGCTTAACTCAGGGGGAGCTAATGATGAATGCCTGAATGTTATGTCTGAATTTGTTAAGTAAAAATCAAGTCATGGATATAATACTTCATCTTTGCAAAAGCTGAGAAATTTTTAGGATAAACATCTCTTCTTTAAAAGCATGTTCCATCAATTAAGTATTTGGCATGCTCAAATCAAAAAGTGGGAGATTGTTAGCTATGAGGAAGATGAAGATATGGAATCAAGAAGAATGAAGAATGCAAGTTTTGATGTTTCACATGCCCACTGATGGAGTGCTTTTAGTTAAATATTTTTCTATCCTTCTTAGCTTAATTGACTTCTCTTGGACTTTTATTTTTTTATTCTAATTCAATTTTTGTCTTAGGCAAGTAAGTGGGCTTAATTGCTAATTGTAGCGTATTTTCGGATTTTATGCTCACTTGACCTATCTGCCTTGTATAGTGTAACGCCTCTCATTACTCTCTCGTGCTTTGTTGATTTTAAATGAAATCTTGTGTCCACTTTGTCTTAGAATTGGATTGGTTATAAAATTTTTTTCGAAAAGTCCTTTCTTCTTGCTTGCAAATGTTACTAGTCGTTTATATCATAAACGAATTCTTTCTCTCCACGACTTAATTAAATAATACAGTACAGTCCATCATTACAGACCAAGGTATAGTTCATACAGTCCCAAGTACAAGTCAACGTAAAATACAAATAAATTAAATTTAATACAATTCATCCACACCTCTTCAACATTTTTTCATCAAGATCCTTTACAGCTTGTGCTCCACTGTTTCCCTGCTCGCCCAAATAAATTGGGGTCATCACAGGTGTCAACCACAGACACAAATAGGGTAAGTTTATGACAAACAAAGTTTGAATAAAAACATACATAACAGAAGATATACGTAGATGGTAATAATAATATTTATAAAATAACAACACAGAGAATTCACCCACAGATTAAATTACCCCATCTACGCGGCACAT
>PYAF01000928.1:59833-71188 GCA_007407185.1 Glycine tomentella
TCATAAACTTCCCATACCTTAGGTTTCTTCTTAAAATTTGAATAGCCTTGCTCCTAGTATCCATAGGGCTTCACGTGAACTTATAAGCATATAGGCCTTGATTTTTGCTCTAGGTGAAAGGTATAATTTGGAAGAGATAAAATGAGAGGCTTTAGGAGGAATTGTGCACGGTTCAAGCTCTCTTAGAGCTGCCCAAATTTTGATTCCAACTCCCTTTTTATAGGGTGCTTAAAGGCTTGATTTCTTCTACAAAAATCTAAGTGTTATAATGGCCACTTTCTACTTGTTTTTATCTCATTGGCTAGCCTTTCCTTATGTTCCAAGTGGCCAAATTCTTGATTCTTCTCATCAATTCTCATCTTTCCTAGTTTTATGCACGTGGGATGGCCAGCTTCTAGGAAAAATCTTCACTAATTTTCCTTTCTTTTATGGGGAATAGCCAAAACTTAGAGAAGTCTTGTGCTTTTCATTATTCCAAAACTCGTTTCAGTACCATATCCATTATGAATTTATTAACCGTTGGATCCTCTTAAATTTTTAAACGTATATTTCTATCTCACATATCTAACTTCTGACCGTTGGGATTTTTGAAATAATGCTTAGAACTGTCTACGTATTTTTCCTAAGAAAACAAAATAAAAATCTACTTAAATTAAATTTTCACCATGCAAGTGGACCAATAGCAAGTTTCCAAGCCTCTTAAACATCCATGTGTCCATTCTTGAATGTTCCTAAAGCTTTTTGCCCTTGATATTGTATCATACGGCCAAGGCTTGATCTTAGATAACCCAATCCACAAATTTTCCTTTTATTCCATGTAATATCAAAATTCTAATTTCCTATTAGTTCATATTGCCTTTAATTATTAAAATTACTAAACTAATTTATTTAGGAAACCTATTCCTCCCATAATTAAGAGGAAACTCTATAGATTATGTCCATACTCTTTTTATAATTTTCTGATACCTGAAGTAGTCCAGATTAAGCTTTTTCCAGCCTATCTTCCAAAATTCGTAGAAATTCTATTTTAGGGTTCTCTGCCCTCAATCTTGCTGATAATTTGTTATCTAAAAGTATTTTATCCAATACTGAGGTTCCCATAAATTTCTAAGGTCATCTCGTCCTTGTTTGACCTAAAGGGTATTTTGGTAATTTCACCACTTTCCCTAGGGGCAAAATCGTCATTTCCTAAATGTTCAAGGAATCTCTGTAATTGTCACCCTAAGGATATTCTGATCATTTTTCTAACATCCCAGAGTATTTATAGAATTTTCTCCTGAAGATACTTTGCCAAAATACCTAGGGCCAGTTTGGTCATTTTCAAAAATATTCAGGGGTATTTGCGTCATTTCCCTCAAATCTTTTTTATACTGCCTCTGATCAACATTTTACCCTAATAATTTGAATACAGACTATCAATCGACTGTAAAAATTTGGGGTGTTACATATAGGACCTATAGATCTCTACGGAACTCCGAATGGAGAGTTCTAGTAGTCCCTGGAAAGATAATGAAAATATCTACAAGTTTGTTAGAAATAAGCCGAGGCTAATTCTGCCTTTTGGAGGTCATTTTGGGCTTGGAAGTCAGAATCACTGCACTTATATTTTGGCTGTGAATTTGATTTTTATGGTAGTAAATAGTAAATAATTAGAATTGGAGACTAACCCTTGCTCTTATTTTTTCTCAACTGTTCTTCCTTGTTCTTCATTTTTGTTTTGTTGTTCTTCCATTTTCGTGCAATTATTCCATGGGGCTTTCACTGATGATGATCATGGAAGGCTAAATACTCAATCAATCCAAGGATCCAACCCAAACACAAGGAGAATTTGAGTTCTGGTTTGGTATTTCGAATTCTGTTTGAATGTTCACTTTCTTCTTCAATTGCTATTCTGTTTTCATGATTTTGAATGCGTTTAGGATTTAAAGCGGATTAGGTTATGCATTCATTTCCTAATTTCGAATATTAATCACAGATTAATTGGATTTTCAATTATAATTGTGGTTTCAATCAATTTAGGGGTTAAGTCGATTGAATTGCTTCTAATGAGATTGAATGAACTTTCATAATAGGATAAATTTCTGAGAACGATGATGATTCGAATAGCTTGGTGATGTGAATTGGATTGATTCTTTTAATCTATTTTACATTACTTCTTTCAATTCTGTTAGTTTGTGTTGTTCTTTAATCTTAGTTTACGTTTTTGCAAGTTTTACTTACGCATATAAACTGTTCGATAAAAATTCCCCCTTACTTTTATTAGTGGGTTGAAGTTAGAACCATATTGATAGTGTCTCTGAGTCGACCTAGGTTAATCTTGTACTACAGAATAAGCGTAGTTAAATTGTTTTGGATCATTACGGCAAACGCTTATCAAAACTGGCATCGTTGCCGGGGACACGATTCATTGTGTGCTAGCTTTAATTCACTCATAATTAGATAAAAAGAAAAATAAAAAAAAATATTTGCAGACATTCACTACATATTGACATTCAGTTGCACAATTGCACTTTGTCACATATTTGCATTGTTGTTGTTGTGCATTATGAAGTATGGATGATGTAATATATGTGTGCTGTCAAAAAACAGAGAAAACAGAGAAAAAAACAAGACACAAACAGAGTAGTAGTAGGGAGAAAATTAGTGTAGTGTAGTTGTTTTTGTAGTGTCATTTTGCTGTCCCAAAATTTTTCAGACTTGTGCAGTTTTGAGTTGCGATTTGTTTTCCAAGGTTTACCCCCCATTTTAAACACAAGCAACTCCATAGAGGTTGGGTGTGGGTTCAAATTGGCAAATTCGACCTCTAAGTAGGAGTTTTGGACCAGTTTTTACAATTGTTGCATCAAAAACAATTTTACTAAGCTAATTCTGCAGCACAGAGCAAACCTAGGTCGACTCAGAGACACGATCAATATGGTTCTAGCTTCAAATCATTGGTAATAATAAGGGGGGGTTTGTCAAACAGTTGGTATGCATAAAGTAAAACATGCAAGAACACAAACTAAAATTAAAGAACAGTGCAAAAATTAACAAGATTATCAAGGAGTAAAGTAAAATAGATTAGAAAGCATCAATCCAATTCACCAACCCAAGCTATTCGAATCATCATCATTCCCATAAATTGATTCTATCATGAACATTATTCAATCTTAATAGAAGCAGTTCAATCGATTCTACTCCTAAATTAATTGAAACCACAACCCTAACTGAAATATCATTCAATTAATCTTGTGATTACCATTTGAAATTAAGACATGAATCCATAATCCTAATTCACTTTCAATCCTAAATGCATCCATAATCATGAAAACATAATAGAGATTGAAGAAGAAGGTGAACATTCAAGTAGAATTCGAAATACCAAACCGGAACTCCAATTCTTCTCTTGCTTGAGTTAGATCCTTTGATTGATTAATGATTTAGCCTTCCATGATGATCACCAAGGAAAGCCCCATGAAATGAGTGCAGAAAAATGGAAGAATAGCAAAATGGAAATGAAGAAGATGAAGAACAATGAATAACACTTGAGAGAAAATGAAGAACAAGCTTTTGATTCTAAAAACTAATGAAAAGAAATGTAAAACTTGTTTATTGAATTGTAAAGTGTGCTGTCCAAGTTTTCACTAAGTTCTGAAAATGGATTGGTCATAAACAAACCCAACAATCTAATTATTTACTATTTACAACCATGAAAATCAAATTCGCAGCCCAAAATTACAAGTGCAGAGGTGCTAACTTCGAAGCTTAAAATGACCCTCTAAATGACAGAATTGGCCTCAAACTATTTCTAGCAAACTTGTAGATCTTTTCTTTATCTTTCAAGGGACTCCTAGAATGCTCCATTCGGAGATTGGTAGCACTCTATAGGTCCTGCACAAGTCAGATACATCAAGTGAGCAAAAATCCGAAAATACGCAACAATTAGCGATTAAGCCCACTTACTTGCCTAGGCCAAAAACTGAATTAGAATAGGAAAATAAAGGTCCAAGAGAGGTCAAATAAGCTAAGAAGGATAGAAAAATATTCAACTAAAAGCACTCTATCAGCATTCTAGTAATTTCACAGCAAACTGTCTCAGAATGGACTGAAATTTTACCAAAATGTGCATAAAATTCATCACCAAGTTGAACCTGTTATGGAGTAAGATGTTCAACAGGGGTCCAAATCACGAAATTCCATCGTTTAGGCCACTTTTGAGGCCATTTTCTAATTTCATGATTTTTAAAAATCACCAAAAAAATCACAAAAATCAATCATGATTTTTAGACATTCACTGTTATTTTTTAGATTTTTTCAAAAAATTTTAGGGCAGTTTTCCAATTTCTATTTCATTTCAGCATATATAGTAAGTAGTGTCCTGGTACAATAGTTGTTTGATCTTTCTGTGTTGTTTGTGTTTATTGTTCCTTATGAGCTGAACTATGTATGACTAGGTCCACATCAAGTGAATTACATTCATACAATCCTGAGATAGATAGAACATTTCACAGATTAAATAGACATAATATTAGTTTAGATGACATTGATAGTGTAGTATTAGACAGTAGCACAGTGTCTTCTAAATTTGATTCTAAATCTACTTCTTATCCTTCTACTTCTAACCATCTTGATATAATGGCTGATAACAACCTAACTCTTAAGGAGTTAGCTACAACTGATGTTGTTTACCAACCTTGGTGTATTCAATATCCTGAGACTGAGGTCAGTTATGAGCTAAAATCTACACTGACCCATTTGCTTCCAAAGTTTCATGGACTTGCTGGTAAAGATCCACATAAACACCTTAAGGAGTTTCATGTGGTGTGTTCCACCATGCGACCACATGACGTTCATGAGGATTATGTCAAGATGAAGGCATTTACTTTCTCTCTGGATGGTTGGTGTTGCTAAGGATTGGTTGTACCTTCAACCAGATCCTATCAACACTTGGACAGACATGAAGAGAAGATTCTTAGAGAAATTCTTCCCTGCCTCCAGAACAGCATCCATCTGGAAGGAAATTTGTGGCATAAGGCAGTTTCCTGGAGAGACTTTGTGTGAGTACTGGGAGAGATTCAACAAATTGTGTGCTACCTGTCCTCACCATCAAATCAGTGAGCAATTACTGATCCAGTATTTTTATGAAGGCTTGATGTTGATGGACAGAAGTATGATAGATGCAGCTAGTGGAGGCGCTCTGATGGACAAGACCCCTCTTGCTGCAAGGCAATTGATTTCTAACATGGCAGTCAACTATCAACAATTTGGCGCTAGAGTTGCAACATCCAAGGCTGCAAATGAAGTTTTTGTTTCTATGGTTGCTGATAACCAGAGGTTGGAGAACAAATTGATAGAGTTGACATCCCTTGTCAGGCAGCTTGCTATTGGTCAACAACAGAATGTGATGATAGCCAATCAACCAAGGCTCTGTGGTATCTGTTGTGTGCCTGATCATCCCATAGATGTATGCCCTACTCTCCAAGAAACAGAACAACCTGCTGAAGTTGCTGCCATGCAACCTAGCCAGTCATTCAAACCTCAACAGCAGTATAATCCTTACTCCAACACTTATAATCCTAGTTGAAGATATCATCCAAATTTGAGGTATGGTCCTGGTACACAACCACAGCAGCCCTTTAGACCTCCACGGCAGCATGAGGGTATAGTCTTAGGATATTTGGTCTCTAGTAGAGGTATTGAGGTCGATAAGGCCAAAATTGATGTGATTACCTTTTTGCCTTACCCCGCTTCTGTGCGGGAAGTATGTTCTTTTCTTCGACAAGGTTTTTATAGGAGATTCATTCAGGATTTCAGTAAGATTGCATTGCCATTGTCCAAGCTTCTCCAAAAGGACGTAGACTTTATATTTGATCAGCCTTGCAAAGAGGCATTTGAGGGATTGAGGAAGAAGCTGACTACCTCTCCCATCATGAGCCACCAAATTGGGAGCTTCCTTTTTGAGCTGATGTGTGATGCCTCTAATTATGCACTTGGGGCTGTGTTGTCACAAAGAGTTGGTAAATTATCCCATGTTATTACTTATGCTTCACGCACTTTGGATGCAGCCCAAGTTAACTACACCACCACTGAGAAGGAGCTCTTAGCTATTGTTTTTGCTTTAGATAAATTTAGATCTTATTTGCGTTGCTCCCATATCACTGTTTTTACTGACCATGCAGCTTTGAAATACCTGTTGAAGAAGCCTGATGCTAAACCTAGATTGATCCGATGGATGCTTCTTCTTCAGGAATTTGACATTGAGATTAAGGACAGAAGTGGTGCAGAAAACTTGGTTGCTGATCACTTGAGCAGGATTGAGGGACCTCTTGAGTCCTTTCCCATTTGTGATAATTTTCCTGATGAGTATTTGATGCATTTGCATTCATCGCATGTCACACCTTGGTTTGCTGACATTGTTAATTTCCTTGTTGCATTTGTTGTTCCACCTCATGCATCTAGGTCCCAAATAGATAAACTTAAGAGTGATGCTAAATATTATATTTGGGATGATTCTTATTTGTGGAGGTTTGGTAGTGACCACGTGATCCGAAGGTGTGTGCTTGATCATGAAATTCAGTCTATTCTTTAGTTTTGTCATGGCACACCTACCGGAGGTTATTTTGGTCCTCAGAGGACCACTAGGAAAGTATTAGACTGTGGGTTCTTTTGGCCCACCTTGTTTAGAGATGCTCATCACTTTACCACCACTTGTGAGCAGTGTTAGAGAGCAGGAGGCACAATTACACATAGACATGAGATGCCTCAGCAACCCATTATTTTTTGTGAGATTTTTTATGTCTGGGGTATTGATTTTATGGGTCCATTTCCTGTTTCTCATGGTTTTTCATATATTTTGCTTGTTGTTGATAATGTTTCTAGATGGGTTGAGGTTAAGGCCACTAGAACTAATGATTCTAAAGTTGTTGTGGATTTTGTGAGATCCAACATTTTTTGCAAGTTTGGTGTGCCTAGAGCCATTATCAGTGACCAGGGAAGCCATTTTTGTAACTGGTCATTGGCATCCTTACTTCAGAAGTATAGGATTGTGCATAAAGTTGCTACAGCTTATCATCCCCAAACTAATGGGCAAGCAGAGGTTTTTAACAGAGAGATCAAGCAAGTGTTACAGAAGGTGGTGCAACCAAACAGGAAAGATTGGAGCAAGCTCCTTGAGGATGCTTTATGGGCTCATAGGACCGCTTATCACACACCTTTGGGGATGTCTCCCTATCAGGTGGTTTTGGTAAGGCATGCCACCTTCCTGTGGAGATTGAGCACCGTGCTTATTGGGCAGTGAAGAGTTGTAACATGGCATTTGATGAAACGGGTATGCAAAGGAAGCTTCAGTTGCAAGAGCTTAAGAAGATTCGTTTATAAGCATATGAGAACTCCAAGATTTACAAGGAGAGAGTGAAGAAATTCCATGACTCTAGGATTCTTAGGAAGGAGTTCCATAGTGGCCAAAAAATGTTATTGTTTAACTCTCACCTTAAGCTTATTTCCGGTAAACTTCGATCTAGATGGGATGGACCTTTTGTTATTACTAATGTTTTTACCAATGGTGCAGTTGAGATTAAAAATGAAGCTACCAACAAAGTCTTCAAGGTCAATGGTCACCAACTCAAAGCATTTCATGAGAGTCCTTAAGTGGAGGAGGAGCTGGTGGAGGACATCTCTTTGGTCCTGCCAATTTTGTGTGAATGACATTTGGTAAGTTTCCTTTTCCCTTCTTTTATTTATTGTCTCTTTGTTTGCATTTCTTTGCATGCTTGCATTGAGGACAATGTGCATTTCAAGTGGGGGTGAAGGATCCTAAAAATCTGTTTCTCTGGTTATTTTCTGTTTTCTATTATCTGTCTATTTACTTTTTTGTTGTTGTCTGTTTTTCATTGTCTGTTAGTTTTTGTTTTCTGTTTTCTGTTTATCTGTATGTCTGTATTTTGTTTGTCTGTTTTAGTTTTTGAGTCTGTATATTTTTGTTGTCTGTTTCTATTTGTCGTTTCTGTTTTGTTGCTGTTTTATTGAATTTAGGCACTTTTTTTATGTTTTTCATAGGATTTTCAAACTTGTATAAATTGTGAGAAATGTTAAAAAATTGGTTGGATTGAGAGGTTTCATACTTGATGTGAATCATTGTTGCAATTGTTGAAGTGATAAGTAGGCTTGAGAAATAGAATTTAAGATGAACCATGTGTAGTAGAATTATGCCTCGTGAGTTTTTGAGCCTTTGTGGATATGTTCTTTCATGTGTGATTTCATCCTTGTGCTAGATTACTCTATGTTTTGCCTTGCCTCTTTTGACATTCCTTGTTGCACATGCTTTGATTGAGATGATTTAGGCCTTCTTTCTTTTAGCCACTAGCCAAATAAACCTATCCTTGTGTTGATATCCATTGTCACCCTATTTGAGCCTTTAGCCTTTTCTTTCTTGTATAGCTCATTAAAAACTAAATGGCTAAGTAAAACCATGTTATCCTAACTTTAGGGAGAGAAGGGGCTTTGGAATTGTTTTGGGAGTGGGTTTCAAGCAAGTGTGGGGTATTTTATTGTTTTGATTTGGAAGAAAGGAAAAAAAATGAGAAAAAGAGAAAAGAAAGAGTTTAAATAGAAAAAGTTCAAAGAAAAGGGAAAAACTGTGTGTAAGCAAAGAAAAAGAAGTTCAAGCAAAGAAAAAAAAAGGAAAAAAATGCAATAAAAGTTGTTGTGGTTCATTTTCATCCTTGTTGGTGCTTATCCCAATTACTACTACCAATGAACAAATTGTGTGTAGCATGTGGTCAATTCAAATAGACATGAGTTTGGATGTTCTTAGTTAATACCCTTCAATAATTTGGTTTGTAAATGAAGTTAAATGCATAATTTCAAAAGTATTTATATTAATTGTAACATCCTCAAAATTATATTATGAGTTATATTTATGATTTAATTATGAAAGTAGGATGAGAATTTTTGGACTAGTAGTCAATGAACGAACCAATTGCTGTGAAACATTTTTTTTTTAGAAAAATTTAGTCTTGGAAAAATTGAAACTCCTAAAACTATTGGCACAAAGGCTAGAAAATTCAGCCCAAACTTGGATCAATCAAAAGTTCATGAATAATCCTAAGCCTTTCACGTGCTTCAACAACATAAACATGCTTGGCTAAGTGAACTTATAGAAGGAATATGTGGTAAATCAAAGTCAAGGTGAAGTCAATGAATAAAGATAATCAGACAAGCTAAGTCCAAGCTTCTTGAATAATCTTGTTAAGGCTATCCACGTGGCAGATAATCATGTTTTAGGAAGCATGTCCACGTGCATAATGCCATTTGTAATGCCTGATGTTTTAAAGCATGTAACTAAGCCTAGATTAAGCCCATAATTAAGGATAATAAATATGCTTAAGAGTATTCAGAGGAAAGGCTTGAGAAAGAGATGAAATAGGCTGAGTTAGGGGTTTTCTGAGGTTCCACGCTTGGGGCGTGGGATGCCACGCCTGGGGCGTGGGAAGTAGCCCAGAAATGCCATTTTGTCTGCCAGTCCACGCTTGGGGCGTGGGAAGCCACGCTGGAGGCGTGGGAAGTTGCCCAGAAGTGGAATTTTGTCTGGAACGCCACGCTTGGGGCGTGGGAGTCCACGCTTGAAGCGTGGGAGTCACAGCAGAGGCCTATAAAAGGCCCAGAAGCTCGAAAATTTGGATATTTTCTTCCTCCTTCGTCCCAAACCTCCATTGATGAGTTTGAGAGCTTCGTATCTCCTCCATCTTTCATCTAAACACCTCCGACCCAACTGAGAAAGTGATTAGAACCCCGAGAGGAGAGAAAACCCCCGATTGATTCTTGAGAATAGTTGAGAAATATTGAGATTTGATTTCTCTGAGAGAACCTTTGAGAGCTCGGAGTTTAAAGGCGAAGGAAGCTTTGATTGAGCGATCTAACCTTGGGGAAACGATTCCCTGGTGTCTCTGAACATCACAGAGGTAAGAAACTCGAGCTCTAACCGTTGGTTCTGTGTAGTGGATTTTGTGATTTTGGGGTTATCTTGAGGGGTGTTTTTGGAGGTGTTAGAGCCGTTATTAGGCTCGGACTCTGTAGAGTCTTATGCTCAGAGGACTGTTCTGAGGAAGTTAGAGCCTTGAATCATCATTATTGATGAAGTTTGATTTTGGCTCTGAGTCAGTCTGAGCAGAGATAAAAGGTTGACTATTTGACTAGTCTGGACCTTAGAGCAGTTGACAAAGTTGCTCATGAGATGATATAGATGAGATTGACCGGTTGAAACTGGTAATAATGAAAAGTTGAGTTTGAGCTGTAATGCTCAGTGTGGATGGCTGGTGTTGAGTCTAGAGGGACGCTGAGGCCATTGTGATCTGAGATAGACCATTGAAAGGTCTACAGATAGGCTTATAGAGGATAGCCTGGGAAACCCTTGAGCATATGACTCGGGTTGATGGGAAGGACTGAGATTCCTTTCTCAGAGACGGCTGAGGACTGTCTGATGAGCTATGATTGTTTATGAGCCTGAATGGTCTGTGGCATGTGTTTGTTTGCCTTATTAAGACTTGACACGAGGTGTCAAAGGAGCAGACCATCATTCTAGAGGCTGGAAGTGCAGGCACGGCTTGCCAGGTAAGCTCATCGCTCTGGGGATTAACCCTTTCTCTTGTTTATCATCCAAGTGGGTGAAGAATGCATGCCATGCTTGTTGATATATATATATATGTATATGTGAATATGCATGCTGAGGTGAGGAAGGCCAGTGTGGCCTGTTATCTGATAATATATCTATATATATATATATATATATATGTTTGGTGAACCTTAGGATAGACACCGAGATGGTGTGAGGATACTGTGACCCCTGTAGCTGCAGGTGAAGGGCTTTGGGCCGAAATGGATGAACACTGTGATGTGTTCCCTGCCTGTGATGAGATGCAGATCAGAGAATGATCTGGGATGGAACCTATAGGATACCTGGATGGGTATCGGGCTAGATGAGGTTCCCTAGCCAGAGGTAGAGTTTGAGGACTCCTTGGAATAGCTGAGATTCCATGGGAGGTGCCACTGCTCTCTGTCTAAAGTCCTAAGGATGGATGTTTCCTTAGGCAGAGATGATAGAAGTCCTGAGATGAGAGAGATTCCTCAGGCATTGTGTGTGAAGTCCTGAGATGAGAGATTCCTCAGGTACTGTTGAGCCAGCCTGACATGAGATGTTTCCTGTGATATAGAGGTAGCCTCCTTAGTGAGATGTTCCTATATTCACAGATGTAGCCTCCTCAGGCGAATTGTATTGAGATATGAGATGTAGCCTCATGATAGAGGTCGGCCCGGTATATAGGAGTCCTCCAGACGTGGTTGTACCTATATATTTTCGGAGGTGCCTCTGATAGATAGTGA
>PYAF01000929.1:0-10689 GCA_007407185.1 Glycine tomentella
GTTGAATTTCTCTTTATAATTCTACACAATCATCCAATAAACTTTTGCGTATTTTTCTTTTCTTGTTCAATCATAATTTTTAGAATTGTTGAGAAACCTTTCCAATCCCTGTGGAGACGATACTCTACTTACACTTTTATTACTTGTTAAACGATCGGTGCACTTGCCGTATAAACGTATTTGCGTAATCGCACAACAAAGTTCATTGATCTCATGGCATTGCAAGAAACAATCTTGTGTTGCTTTATCAATAGCTAAAGCTAAATACATCTCAGCTGGAAGTTGTTATGCTCAAAGCTTATGGCTAAAGCAACAATTACAAGATTTTGGTGTAGAATTAAAAGAAATACCTCTGCTATGTGACAACACAAGTGCTATCAACATTTCCAAGAATCCAATAATGCACTCAAGGACCAAACACATTGAGATAAGGCATCATTTCCTTAGAGATCACATCCAAAAAGGTAACATTAAAATTGACTTCATTGATACTAACAATCAATTGGTTGATATATTCACTAAACCCTTGGCTAGAGACAGATTATATACTCTTAGAAACATACTAGGTATCTTGGATGAATCTAATCTTCATTAGCATGATTGTTGTGTGCTTATCTATTTGAAATAGCTTTATATTTGTTCCATCATCAAATGTGCCTTCAATTTCCAAGTTGTGTTGCATAAATCACTATTCATTTTGATGTTTTCACCGTGATAATCAATTAGAGCTCGAATTAATCGATTAAATGAGCTACAAACATGGCTTAGAATGAAATCTGTGCTTATGTAATTGATTACACAAGTAAAATAATTGATTATTCTTCATAGAAAAATATTTCCAGAAAATGAATTACTCTGTAATAATCGATTAAGCCGCGGATTAATCGATTACGCTACATAAAAATCCTTTTACAAAATTTAAAATCACTGGAATAATCGATTACTCTGAAGAAGAAGGCCCTGCTCAACCATCTTACAGTCCATTTAAATCTCTTATGATTCAAAAGATGGATGGCTTACAGTCCTTACATCATGAGCACAGGGCTGAGACGAATTCAGCTTTAGAGGAGATCAAATCTAGGCTAGAAAACATAGAAACTAAGCTTATCTTTGATGGTTCTAAATCCATCTAGGATTTCTATGTTTTTCTAGTTTCATTAACTTTCTTGTATTTCCTCTTTCTGCTTTTCATATGTTTTCTTTTATGTTTTTTTATTAATGTACTGTTCCTCCCCATTGATTAATGAAGTTTCTAAGTTTCTTCTTCTCATTATTTACTATGCTATGTTTTTGTCTTTGATAAGCCAAATAGGGGGAGAAATATTGATTGATATATAATACTTTGTTGTGCTCTATTTTTCTGCTAAGTTTTGCACAAATCAAAAATTAATGAATTATCAAATTAAGGGGGAGCAAATTGAGCAAATTAAGTCTAAGGAAGTAACAAATGCAAGTTAATGATTAATGTTTATGCAGGCATATCTCTTAACACTTGTTCTTCGCAAAGAGGCTGATTTACTTTCAGGTTTATAAAAGTTCAAAGTCTTCTACTTTTCATCCCTCAAAGAACTTCAAAAACTAACACATGGTCAATCAAATATTTGGCATGTTCAAAGCCAAAAAGGGGAAGATTGTTGGATATAGGACGAGCAACTTGAAGAATGAAGTCTATGACTTAGAAGATTGTTTTGAGCTTTTCACATGCCTTGAAGATTGTAACTCAAATGAAGTGTAAGAAAAGGCAACCTTTTGATCCTTGCATTGCATTCACATACTCATTAACATGCTTAAATGATTTTCATAAAAACATCAAAGCTACTCACTATTTGAAAAAGGATTTAATTGAATAATGTTTTTAGAAAAATTTAATTTTACTGTTTTAATCGATTATTCAGTTCATGTTTAAAACTGGAAAAAGCTTTTATGAACATTTTAATCGATTACCTATCGGATTAATGGATTATTTGGCTCGTATTTGAAACTGGAAAGCTTTTGTGAATGTTTTAATCGATTACACACTTATTGTAATCGATTACATAGTGCAAAATGTATTTTGTGCCTTGCTGTAATAATCGATTACGATCATTCGTAATCGATTACATAGGCCATTTGAAAAAGCCTAATTTGCTGCTTTAATCGATTACCATTATTTGTAATCGATTACACAGGCTATTTTCTGAAACAACTCATGTCTGACTTAATCGATTACAACTCGGTTTAATCGATTATTTGGTTCGTTGTTGAAACCCAAAATGTGCCTTGAACACTTTAATCGATTAAGTGACAACTTAATCAATTACATAAGCATTGTAATCAATTATTTGGCACGTGTAATCGATTACAGGTTGTTACAAAATTCTATTATAAATAGATGGAAGGCTTGGCTTGTTTTCTAACTTGAACACTTCGTATTTTCTGAGCATACACAAGCCTTCTAAGAGTTTGAAAGTGATTTTCTGGGTTCTCTAACTTCTTGTCCCACTATTTAATCATCATGAGCTATTGAGTGATTTTTGGGCAAGAAACTTCAAGAGTTTAATTTGAGAGCATGTTCTGAAATTATGTTTTCTGCTATTCAACCTTTATTGGTTATTCATATGCATTCACATTCATTGGATCATCAGGTTGTTTCTCTCCATAATCTTTGATTGTAATTTTGTTTTGGAATTTCTGTTATTTAATGCTATTGTAAGTGGGTTCTTGAAGCTTTGGCTAGAGTAGTGTTCTCTGGTTCTTGCTCTCTAGAAGTCTAATAGGGTTTTAGATTTCTATTCTTTATCTAGTGTTGATAAAGGGAGGTTGTTATAAAGCTTGTAAGAACATAAATTTATAATAGTAGAACTCTAATCTAGTGTTGATTAGAAGAAACTGGATGTAGCTTCTGTTGTGAAGTGAACCAGTATAAATTGTGTGTGTTGATTTTGTTTATCTTTATCTGTATAAGTCATCTTATTCATTTGTTCTTGGTTTCATTATCATTACCCAACAAGTTTTGTTTTGAGCTACTGGTTTCTTTAGCTGAGTAATTTGATTGAGTAAAAACATTCTTGGTTTTAAAAGTGATTAAGATCCTTAACTCTGATTTGATAAATAAATTTTAAAAGACCAAGTTTCAACCAATTCACCCCCCTCTTGGTTATTGTGGGTATTCCTATTGTTTTCAAGGGTGAGGGGAAGCTTGGGATCTATTTGGAGGAGGAAGAACCTCCATTTTCGTGACTTTGAAGCTTAAATACGTATTCAACACCGCCTTGACTCACCCAGGCGAGCAAAAGTGCCTGCAAAATTCGCCTAGGCGAGCTTACCAGATTCTAGAATTTCTGCTTCAGTGAAAAATTAATTTTGCATGTTCCAGACAATATTTAGATAATCCCAACAGTGAAAAGTTACATATGTGGGTTAGAAATCCACCTGAAAAATGTGAAGGAGATCCAACGGTTAACTAATATAGAGTGGTGATTTTAATAAAACAGTTTTCGGGTCAAATTCAGAATCACTGAATTACAACGCATCTCAACCAAACCCCACATAACTTGACATCTACCAAGCAATTTCACATGAATAATTTGAAAATACAATGAACGCTAATCAAACAAACCAGTAGGGGGGTGAATTGGTTTCTATCAAGGATTTAAAAAAATTATTCAAAATAAATTGCGGAATATGTAAGATGGATCGTATCACATAAAAACCTTTTGAAATACAAAATCTTTCTTTCAACCAAAATCACCCTTGGAATTCAAGTAATGTCTGAAAGTAACTCTTGTTAATAACTTCTTAATCACCCAATTTAATTAATGAGAAATGAATAGAATTAGAATAAAGAACACACCAATTTATACTGGTTCTCCTCTCGACCTTGGAGGCTACATCCAGTTGCTTCCAACCAACACTAGGTTAGAGTTATTACTGTAACACCCCGTAGGCCTCCGGTGCGTTATCATTAATCATATCAGATCAGCGCTTAAAAACATAATATAAAACTCAGCGGAAGCAAAGAATCGCTTTTCTTGATTCATTATGTATGGAATAAAAGCACATCACATAAACACACACACAAGACAGATTTTTCACACCCCTGCTGATCCAGTTTCTCATACTTAAACATAGGCAGATAAACATATACATCAGGAATATACTCAGGAGGAAAATCTCATCTCATAGCATCAATAGTTCTATACATATATATACATCAGTATCTTCACCACACCGTGGTGATACAAAAGAATATCTGCCCTCACCGAGGGTATACAGAACTGTACATAACTCAGGTGTACACACACCAACCCTTATCAAGGGTACAAAATGGAAACAAAACAAAACTTAGCCTTCAAGCTCCCTCTGCTGCCACCGGCCAAGCAGACAAGTCTCCACTAGGGCCTCCTGCCCTGAGACTGCACTCCTCTTCCAGAAGAGTCACCTGTAAAGGTAAATCCCCAAACGGGGTGAGATACACATCTCAGTAAGCTCAGGGTCCTTGGAGGAATCTCCTCCACCCTGGCCCACTATCCATCATACATACATCAGGCAATCATAAGCAAATGGCCCACTGGCCTGGCCCTCTAGCCCTCATAACAATATATTACACATCCAAACATGGCGGAGCTACCTCAACGCCTAAATCAGTGTGAGACCGGAAACTCACACCTGTGCCCTCCCATTGGGTGCTAACCCTTCGCATGGATGCACATTTATGGTACCTCCGAGAATAGAAGGAGCTACCTCAACTTCTATCCCCATGGTCTGTGGGAACCAATTCCCTGGGAGCTACCTCAACCATAAGCCAACCATACTAGGAGGAAACCATCATCTCCTAGGGAGGTCCATATCTATCTATTGGCCAATAGATCTATCACAATCATATCACATAACAAGCACAAATGCACACACATATCATTATGAGGATGCAACAACCAAATGCATGCATCATGAATATGACCACCACTCCCCCGGAGTGTAGTGTGGCAAACCATGTGGGAAATCATCCCCCAGGGACACAAAACTTACCTGGCAAAGCCTTGCTCTGCAGTTCTTTCCCTGCTCTGTGGCTCCCGCCATCGACACTCTCAGTGTCAAGCCCTAATCAAGGCATATATCCATATCAAAACAAATCCACAAGCATCCAAGTACAGAAACATATCATATCAGAATTCCCCTATCCTAGGGTTCAATCAAGTCAAGCCCTCACTAGGCTACTCACAACCCCTTCAAGGTCCATCAGGGCTGCATACAAAGCATCTAAGTCATCACAGACTCAGTGCAGAATGCATATCTGGCATAAGCTCTCATCAGCCTCATAACTTAATTATCACTGGAACGGTCTAAACCTTAATCAAGGCACCATTCAATTAGCCTCTCAGGCTCAATACAAACATAATCAAGGCTCTAGCACGTCAGATAACCATCACAAGTGACTGTCACAAAAGCCACACATGCATACACAGAGCCAAGATTCAAAGTTAACCAATTCAAATTCTGAAAGCTAATCCTTCATCACTAAACCATTCTAAGCAAGTTTCTCTACAGGACCCTGGGCTAATTCTAGCCCCAGCTCATATGGGTCACTATTCACAAAAAACCCAAAATCCTAAAATAACATAGGAAACTCGAGTTTCTTACCTCAGTGGCGACCAGAAAGGCTGCAGGACAGCTTCCTCGAGCTCTGTTGTCCGTTCCAAGCCTTGGGTCTCAGCCAGACTCAAGTTTTAGAGCTTTTCCTTCAGAAAGGAATTCTCACTCACAAGGGGTTTTCAAGAGAAAGGATGAAGGATTCAAGCTTTCTAGGTGATTCTCTAAAGTTTATAGGTCATAGGGAGGTGTTTAGGCCAAGGTATAAGGTCCTAGGAAGCTTTGGCACTCCAACAATGGAGGTTTGGGCGTAAGGAAAAAGATGAACAACTTTTTCCTCTTCAATTTTACGTTTTGGAATTTAAATAGTGGCGGTGCTCTGGCGCCATCAGCGCCATAACCGCGCCTACAACACCAACTTCCAGAACCTGTAGCGCCCCCAGCGCAACACTGGCACCATCAGCGCCATCCTCCCTGACCTTTTGGCGCCATCCGCGCCACACCTAGCGCTGGCCGCGTGGAAAACCAGAGAGAATTGATTTTCCAGGCCACTTCCCGTGCTATCCGCGCCATCCATGACGCTAACCGCGCGGGCTGGAAAATAGCTGGCGCCCCTCGCGCCATATTGTCGCCCCAGGCGTCAACTTCCAGAGAATCTGGTGCTCCCAGAGCCAACCTGGCGCTTCTGGTGCCACATTCCAGAGGCCACAGCGCTCCTCGCGTGACTCTGGCGCTCTGGGCGTGGAATTCCAGTGGATCTGGCGCCATCAGCGCCATACCTGGCCCGACCCGCGTCACACCCTTGGCAGGGTTTTTCTGCTGAGGATCCCGGTGCTAACCGCGCGGGATCGGTCGCCACCCGCGCCACAGTGAAGGTCCTTACAATTACTATATCAAAGAATCTTTTACAAGCAGTTTACAAGTGATCTCTTTATCAACACTAGACAAAGATATAGATTCTAAAACCCTATTAGAATACAAATCACCAAGATACTGAGAACCCTACTCAGAATCTTAATCACTAGAGAACCCTACTCTAGCATGCTTAAAAAGAAACTCAAAGATATATTTCAATGCAACAAAAATTGTTTAGAACAATTAAAAAGATAGGTTCAAGATAAACACAACTTGATATTTGAGTAGGAAGTAGTTTGAGGGCTGATTAAGGTGCTTACATACGACTGATATTTAATTATTATTTGGCAAAATAATTTCCAAGTAATTGACTTGGTCTTAGGAGGATATGATGGGAGGTTGTTGGCAATTTTTGAAATGCAAACAACACCACTTTATCTTCACATGTGGGTGCTCCATAATCAGATTTTTTGGTTAAAAAAAAATCTGACTCAAACTCTTCTATAAAGTGTGCTTTTGTGATCATAGTTCTCTAATAGTTTTGAAAAAAAAAACTATCTACCTTCCTCCACTTTCACATGCCCTTGTATGGGTTTTTGATAAAAAAATTCAGCCACCAATATCATCTATTGGTGAGTCTCTTAGATAAGAAAAACACTTTGAAACCTAACCTTCTTCTTCTCCATTGGTGCGCCTAGCCTGCCTCCATTGGTGTTTGTTGGTAGCCTTCAAGAAGTGTTCTTGAGTCTTGACAAGGAGTAGTGTGGATCAACATTAGAGGGCTTGTAACTTCAAGCCCATCCTTGATCATCAATTTTCGAATATAAACAAGGTAACATCTATGTCCTAAAGAATGATTCTTGTGTGGTATGTGTGTTTCCGCTTGAAAAATTTTTGTTTTTCTTCTCACATGGCTTTGGGCTTCAAGGCCCTATCTTTCACAATAATCAACAAATAAAATCTGATAATAAGGCTCACTTGGCACAAGATGATGATTCGGGTTCAGATCTAGTTATGCTTATGGTGACAACAAATTTTGATTTAAGGAATTCTAAAACTTGGTATCTTGACTTAGGTTGCTCCAACCATATGACCAAACATAGATAATGATTGACTAACTTTGATGATAACAAGAAAAGCAATGTCAGATTCACAAACAGAACAGTGTCTGTTGAAGGAGTGGGAAATGTGATGATTGAAAGGAAAGATGGGAAATTTGCAGTGATTTTTTATGTTCTATATGTGCCAAATATGAAGAGTAATCTCTTTATCACGGGACATATGTTAGAAAAAGCTTTTACCATGCATATGTAGGATGATTAGTTGGAGGTGCTTTACTCCAATCAAAGGAAGATCTTAAGGGTTCCCTTGGCCCAAAATAGGACCTTTTAGATTCAAATTAATGTTGCAAATCAGTGTTTGTCTACAAAAGTGGTTAGTGATTCATGGCTATGGAACTTGAGATTCGATCACTTGAATTATAAGAGCCTAAGCTTGTTTAAGTCTAAAGAGATGGTGACTTGACTTTTTGTGATTCAAACTTCATATAAGGTATGTAGCAACTGTTTAATTAGCAAACAGCCTAGGAAATCCTATAGTTCCTATATTCCAATGAGAGCTACTAGTTTACTTAGAGTAGTGCATTCAGATGTGTGTGGACCATTTAAGGTTGCTTCTCTTGGTGGGAACAAATATTTTGTTTCCTTTCTAGATGAATTTAGTAGAATGTTGTGGATCTTTCTTATTAAGTCCAAGTTAGAAGTTTTTTCAGTGTTTAAGAATTTCAGGTTACTTGTTAAAAAGCAATCTTAAAAATAGATTAAGATACTTAGGACTGATTGTGGACGTGAGTATACATCTAAAGAGTTTGAAGATTATTGCAAGGGAATTGGTATTCAAATGAAGTGACTACACCTTATACTCCTCAACATAATGGCTTAGCTGAAAGGAGAAATAGGAATTTACTCAATATGACTAAAAGCATGTTGAAGGAGAAATAACTTCCTGACTATTTTTTAGGAGAAGTAGTTGTCACTTCTGATTACATTTTGAATAGATGTACCATAAAGAGAATCACATAGATGAAGAACAAAGGAGTGAAGAATGTGATCCTCAACCAGAGAATTTGAGGTCTCAAAAAAATAAAAGGTTGCCATTAAGACTCAGTGATTGTCAAATGAATCTTGATAATATAGTTACAACTGATGAGGAATTGGTTCTCCTGAAACCAACAAAGCCAAGAACCAATTCCCCACCAGCTGTGATCATATTATCAGGAATCATTTGACTATCATTGAGTCTTAATGATAGCCTCCTATTTCTTTGAGACCTCAAATTTTATTGCAAGGTAGATTGGGAAAATCAATGTCTAGTGAGTTTATACATACATCAGTATGTGTGTTCTTCTCCTTATCTCCAACAAATATAAGGTTTCATTGGCCCTGGTGAACTCAATGAAGTCAAATAAAGCCCCCGAACCAAACGAGTTCTAGGCTATTTTCTTCTAACAATATTGGCATATAGTAGTAGGTGATGATATTTTCCATCTTGTTAGAGATGCTTTCACGAATGATTACCTTAATCCTAAGATTTCTAAGACTTTGATTTCCCTTATTCCAAAAATGGATTCTCCTACGTCCTTTATGAAACTTAGGCCCATTAGCCTCTGCAATGTTATATACAAAATTGTAACAAAAGTAATTATGGGGAGACTAAGGCCTTTCCCATATAGCATTATCGGACCTCTCCAAAATAGCTTTATTCGAAGCAGAGGAACATTTGATAATGCTATTATACTCCAAAAGGTCCTTCACTCTATGAATTGCAATAAGAGTAAAAGAAAGTGGATATATCTTCAAACTCAATCTTGACAAAACATATGATCGAGTTGATTGGAGATTTCTTAGAACGTGTCTCTTAGATTTTGGCTTCCCCCCTCACATAATTAATCTTGTCATGTTTTGGGTGACTTTTTGCTTTATGAATTTTATGGTATAGTAAGAAGCTTCCTCCCTTTACACCTAAGAAGGTCTTCTATGAGGCTTTTTTTATGACCTTCTAGAGTGACAGTCAATTGAACAATAGCATTTATAAGTTATTACCAATTATTAGAATTGATTAATACTTTATTAAGTGGTTATAAATAATTTAAAGGAATTAGTGTGATTTTTTAAAAAAATATCGCATCTTTTTACTAGAAAAAAACTTTACTTTGAGAGGAAAAAAATCACAACTATGTTGCATAGTATGTTTATTCAAATATAAATAAAATAATGTTTAATATAGTTTATTGCTATTTCATCAATGATCTCAAGTTCAAAAAAAATATTTAGTCAAGTTAAATATTTAGAAAGAGAGTTTTGTTACTCACGAGATATTTGTTGCCTTGTACCTATATGTGTGTGTGTGTGTAACGTCCCGTAGGCCTCCGGTGCGTTATCATTAATAATATCATATTAGTGCTTAAAACATCAATTTAAAACGTAGCGGAAGCATAGAATCGTTTTTCTTGATTCATTATGTATGGAATAAACATATCACATAGGATACACACACACAAAACATATATTTCACACCCCTGCTGATCCAGTTTCTTATATCATACACCAGAAACATAGTCATAGGCAAATAACATACACATCAAGAATATACTCAAGAGGAAAGTCTCATATCATAATCTCAATAGTTCTGTACATATACATATACATCAATGTCATCACCACACCGTGGTGATACAAAAGAATAACAGCCCTCACCGAGGGTATACAGAACTATACATCCCTTATCGAGGGTACAAAACAGAATCAAAACAAAATTGAGCTTTCAAGCTCTCCCTGCTGCTCCTCGGTCAAGCAGCCTAGTCTCTACTGGGCCTCCTGCCCTGAGACTGATCTTCTCTTCCAGAAGAGTCACCTAAAATCATATAATACCCACACGGGTTAAGATACACATCTCAGTAAGCTCAGTGTAACGCCCCAATTTCTAATCAGGGACATTACCGTAACACCCCGTGTGCACCCGATGTGTTACCCTTAAACATATCATAAGAGCGTTGTCAGCGTTAACTAAACGCAGTGCGGAAGCGATAGAAATCGTTTTTCTCGATATCATTATGCACGAAATATAAGACATATACATAAAACATCAACATGAGCCCCTACTGATCCAGATACTCAACATATAATAACATAGGCAGATACATAAACAACTACCCATAGATAGTCGGGAGGAAACATAACCAATACATATAACGGGTGTACACTCACC
>PYAF01000930.1:0-10042 GCA_007407185.1 Glycine tomentella
TGATGCTGACGTGGCGCACTAATCTTCAAGTCCATAAATTAATTCCAAGCCCAATTAATTATTAAACTGCCCTGAAAATAAAAATTGAAATAATTAACTTAAAATAATCCAAATTAATTAAAATCTGAATTATCGGTCCAATTAAGTCCTAATTGAGAAACAGTGCAAAATAAATGATTAAACACAAATTAGGGATTAACATGAGTACAGAAAGATGAGTAAATAGTGATAAATAGTGACTCATCAGTAAGTATATTATAATAACCTTTAGCAACAAATAATTTATTTTCACATTATTGGAAATAAAAAGGGTCAATAATGCTTGTTATATGATTTCAGACTACACAACCAGGAGTGCCGATGTGACAACATATAAAATCCTTATTTTCTTAATTGTTTTTTTGGTTACTTCTTCTTATTCTCTCCTCCATTCTTCTTTCATATTTTGAATCAGGTCCGCCACCTCTGCTTGATTGATGGATGGCAAAGAACTACCAGAACTATGGGATGCTTGTCCAAAATATTGGCGTATGGTGACACCAGTCCCTGCTACACGAACACGACTAGGGTGCTCTGGTCTTCCTAGTGCAGTGTTTAAAATATCATTTCGACCGTGGGGTACAAAGCTCCCCTGTGTTGTTTGTTCTTCTAACGAGTCCTGCATTACCAATTACATGACAACCACAAAAATCAGAACATCGTTTACCATACATTCATGATATAACACAAAAATATGATATTAACTCACTATTCTATCAGCTATTTCTTGGCTCGCTGAAGATGTCATTCTTCCATACTTCTTTATTCGAGCCATCTTCCACTTAACATGCCTTGCAATTGGAGAAGGTGGTTCATCTACCAATGTAGGGTTCTCGGTGTTTTCGGCATCCTGTTGTCTTTTCTTGATCTTTTCTTCCATCAGTCTTTTTTCGAGCAACTCATACCCCCCTCGAGATAGGACGTGTGGGCAATCATTGAACTTCTGAATTTCCTGCGCCTTTTTTCTAACCCCCTGTGTATAACATAAAATATGACACAACTTAAACATTTAAGTGAATGAAAATGACTACTAATTCATAAATACTTCGATCACTTTTAGTAACCAGTTGTGTAACCTGCCAATTAGGATTTTCACTACTTGCTGCAAATGCCTCCCAAGTTTCTTGATCCAGCCCATACTTAACACAAGGAAGGTCTTTATCTTCACCCTGTTTATCACCATATATGTATTTACATGTCAGGGAAGACTTAAATTGCCTCCATCTGGTGGCCACAGATGACATCACCTTCTTCCTCACTTGAAGTGGTTCCGGAATGTCTAATTTTCCCTGCACCAACAACAACAACTCACATTAAGATAAAGACTTTTGTGGCACAGTTAATTTACTCAGCCAAATACGAAACAAACATTTTTTTTAAATACCAAAATGTCGTCCCATATTAACTGCTTAAGATTTGCTGGCACATCTTTCCAATTTTAGTGGATTATAGGGATTTTTTCTTGTTCTATAACTCCTAGGTAGCTGTGGAACTTGTGTATGTGGGGCCCAAATCCTCTCCCTGTTTGAGGATTTACTTGAACGGTTGGTCTACGCTGCTCCAAGTTCCGTGATGTCAAGCTTCTTAGTCGTGTTGATTGCCTGCTCTTTCTCGAAGGACACTCAGAATTCTCACCGGAAGGAGGAGGGGACCGTGATGGTGTTGCCATTATTTTCTGAAAAAATAAAATAGAAGCAATGAAGTTGTCAACATTATAGAAGAAAGCTAAATATAATGAAAATTAAACAATTTAGTAATACCCTTAATGGAAGGTCAAAATGTGATTTCATAAAGAATAAAAAATGTTTGACATTCATTACTTAAGATTTGTTGTTTTCCCACAAGCCTTCTTCATGATTCGTACGATTTGCATGCTCATCATCCACCATATGTTCGTCACCAATGGCAGATATTTGCCTAAACAATTTGTCTTGTGGAGGTTGTTGACTTTCATCAACTATGGCAATTGTTCTTCCTTGAATGACCACAGACAACCATGAATTTGAAGGATCATGCACATAAAAGACTTGTCTAGCTTGTTTAGCCATGATGAAAGGCTCGTCCTTGTAACCCAATTTATCAAAATCAACTAATGTAAAACCAAATTGGTCTACATGAACGCCAGTGTTTCCATTAACCCAGTTACACTTAAAGACCGGCACTCTGAATTCATTATAATCTACTTCCCATATTTCTTCAATGACACCAAAGTAAGGCATCAAAGCTCGAATCGGCTTTTTATCTGATGCACTAGAGAAGTGTTCCGAAAAAGCCTCAACACTAACACCACTGTTCTGTACAGAACTTTTATCATCCTGTGATTTTGTGTAAAAGGAGTAGTTGTTGATATCGTATCCCTTCCAAGGATTTTCTCTCTGAACCACTTAATGAAAGTCTTGTTATGCTTTTGCAGTGCCTTCATGATGTTCATCTTTGTGTGCAGATCTGTGATGTGTTGTTTATGCATATCAATGTAAGGCAAAACATGTTGTGTGTTATTTAGAATATACAAATGTGCTTGTTCAACCTGTTGTCGAGTCATAGTGACGACATTGAAGCCTCGTGTACCGTAGCCTACCCCGGATAAGTCATGACGCATCTGCGGAATCCAAACAGGTTTAAGTGCATCCACGTACTCGGAACAAAACTCAATACATTCTTCAGCAACATACCGTTCAACAATTGAAGCTTCTGGTCGGTAATGATTTTTGGTGTAACCTTTGAAAACCTTCATGTACCACTCAACAGGATACATCCATCGTAAAAAAATCGGACCACATAACCTTATCTCCCTAACAAGATGGACAATTAAATGCACCATTATGTCAAAAAACGAAGGCGGAAAAAACATTTCCAATTGACTAAGCACAATGGCAGCCTCGTTTTCCAGGTCATTCAGCTGTGTAGGGTCAATAACTTTGCTACAAATTGCATTAAATAGAAAACATAGACGAGTAGTGGAAACCCTTACTTTGTCAGGAAAGGTACCTTGAATGGCTACGGCCAACAATTGTTGCATTAAAATGTGGCTATAGTGAGATTTCAAGCCTACCAATTTAAGTTCCTTCACGGACACAAGGCTCTTGATATTTGAAGCGTATCCTTGTGGGACTTTCAAAGTTCGCAAACAATGACAAAAAAAATTTTTCTCCTTTGTTGACATGGTGTGACATGCTGGTGGCAAATAAACTCGACGACCCTCTGATATGGGATGCAATTGTTGACGTATATCTAATTCAACCAAGTCTTGTCGACTTTTCAAACCATCCTTAGTTTTTCCTTTTATGTTCAGTAAGGTTCCAATTAAGATGTCGCATACATTTTTCTCAACATGCATGACGTCAATACAATGTCGAACTTCTAGATCGGACCAGTACGGTAGATCAAAGAAAATTGACCTTTTCTTCCAGGTATTCTTTTGTGTAGCTTCCTTCTTTTGTGTCTTCCCAAAAATAGTGATAATGTCCTTCACCCGGTCATAAACTTGCTTCCCATTTAACGGTGTAGGTGCAATTTTAGTCTTCTGTCATCCATTAAAAGCTTTTTTCAATCGCCGATAAGGGTGGTAAGGTTTGAGAAATCTCCTATTTCTAGTATACACTGTTTTCTTTCCATGTTTTAGTTGCAGGTAGCCTGTTTGTTTCTCGCAGATAGGACAAGCGTAATGCCCTTCACACTATAACCACTCAAATTCCCATATGCGGGAAAGTCGTTAATGGTGCAAAAAACCATTCCACACAACAAGAAACTTTGTTTGGCATTTGCATCGAACACTTCAACGCCGTCAACCCACAATTTCCGCAAGTCTTCAATCAACGAACTCAGATAGACATCAATATCATTGCTTGGTTGTCTTGGACCAGATATCATCATAGCCAACAAAATGTATTTTTGCTTCATGCATAGCCAAGGAGGGAGGTTGTAAATCATCAACAACATTGTCCATGAATTGTGGTTGGTACTTAAGCTACCAAAAGGATTCATACCATCTGAAGCAAGAGCAAGCCTTAGGTTTCTTGGGTCTGACCCAAATTCTGGGTATAAAGAATCAATCGTCTTCCATTGGGGAGAATCAGTAGGATGGCGCAGGAACCCATCAACTAGTCTTCGTTCTGCATGCCAAGTAAAATGTTTGGCATCATTTTCATTGGAAAACAACCGCTTAAATCTTGGAATAATGGGCAGATACCAACAAACTTTTGTTGGGCACCGGTTCTTTGGTGTTGCATCATTACCACTATCGTCTTCTTTCACTTTGTACCGGCAAAACCCCACATGTGGGGCAATTGCACAATGTCACAAAGTCACCCTGGTACAACATGCAATCGTTAGGGCAGGCATGTATTTTCTGGTACTCCAAACCCACTGGACATAATATCTTCTTTACCTCATAGTGATTTTTCGAGAGAACGTTGTCTTCAGGAAGCATATTTTTCAACAATTGTAGCAATGCGGTGAAGCTTTTGTCACTCCACCCAAATCTTGCCTTCAAGTTCACCAAACCTAACACAGCGGACATTCTTGTGAATGTTGTGCACCTCACATACAATGGCTTATTTGAATCACTTTCTAATTGGTCATAGTAAGGTGCATGTGGTTGACGAAAACCCTCTTGGTCAATATCACGTATCATTTCTTCCAACCGACACCCAAATACGTCGTCCTGAGATACAGTTGCAGACATTGATGGCACATCTGACAATTCTCCATGCCAAATCCATTTAGTATAACTTTGGATTATGCCTTCACATATAAGATGTGACCTAATCTCATTCAATGATTGTCTTCTTCCATTTGCACACTTAACACAAGGGCAGAAAAATTTAGCCCAAAATGATGGTGCATTAAGTTCAGCAAATTGCAAGGAGTATTCAACCCCATTCTCATAGTCTTCAGTGATACGTGGTTTTTTCATCCAACTGCGATCCATGTTTACTCTGCTGGTATATTAACAAGGTTATCCATCATGCGAAAACATTGCACCTACTTCATTGAATGTGTGGTCCTATCCCATTCAGGAAGATTTAATTTTTGAACCTATTTTATGTGTCGAGGTGAACTATGGGTTGTCTAGTTTGACAAAATTTTGGCAGCATTTCGCCTCAATCTCCAAGTACACCAAGTGAAACTAGTGACATTAAGTCACGACATCTCATATGTGCACCTAGAGATAAAAGCAAGACGCATTTATCCAAAATTTCATCAAAATAAACAAACCATCGTTCACTTCAACACATGAATTAGGCACAAAAATAAAATCTTCCCAAACTGTCCAAACAGACAATTCAAGGTCCAATACAACGATTAATACAAACTATCCGTATTAATCATTATACTAAATCTTGAACGGGACACTAAGGTTCACTAAAAATTGAGATAACTTTAAAACAAGGTATAACACATGTTACAACAAGTAAGTGTGATATGCAAAAATGTGTACGAAAGAAACACGAACCATGTCCAGTGGGAGCAAACAACAACAACAACCTCGTTGATGGAAATTTAAAGGAATCCACAACTTTTATAGACAATAATAAATTATGATGGCTTCGACGCTGACTAAGATCCCTTGCAACAAGATGCCTTACATATACCTGCAAAAAAATAAATACATAAGTCTGATATTAAGAGCATATTAACTTGCATCCTTAAATTAGCATGAAACTACAATTTCATTGTATAGCATAGTTTAGATTCCATTTATAGGGATTTTTAGTGACAATGGGTATTTGTTGTTGGTGTAGGGTCCTAACAAAGTAGAACATAACATTAACAGTGATAAAAAATACCTAAAAGTATGGAGTATATGATTGATAGTTTGGGCTGATGTAGTTGCAGTGGTATACAAGGAGTTTGTTTTGCTACCACAATAACCCTTTAGGAGCTAACCGAGTGAACACATTGCTGCTAAAAAAATGGAGTATAATAACTTTATTAATGAAATTTGTACCAACAAATTTCATTGCCTATTGAGACAAAGATGTAAATGAAGAATATTAAATACCATGCGCAACGAATCTTCCGGTAATTGAATTGGAAGCAGAGGCTGCAACTGTCAGTGGGCAGTGCCAGAGATTTCAAGTACCTACATGGGAATTCATTAATTGATGTAAATATGAAACCAAGTAACAAAATAATATTGACCATCAAACACTCGTAAGTGAAGGTTATCAATGGTAAGTCTAAGTGATGTAGGATATGATAAGAAAGTTCATAAAACAAAATTGGATGCAGTTGACCTTTCATACATTATACCATTAAGTCAATGGATATCACGATAGTTAATTGGTAAAATATAAAACAGTATAAACAATTATGTGGGTGTGTCATTAATTGGTGAAGGGCTTGCAGAATAGAGGAGAATTTCAAAGAAGAATGTTAAATCTGAAAAGTAGAAATCCAAGCCAAAAGATCAAAAAAATGGTGGAGCAAATGTGTTAAAGATCAGACTTTATCATAAGAAACAATAATTATGATTTCATGTGTAGTAGATCTTTGATATGAGTTTTGTTATGGATGAAGCCTAGCTAGGACCCAACCCGAATCCAACTGTGGCTCCTCTAAAATGTTGACCATGCAAACTATTAAGAACAACGTATAATTTCTCTATTCGAATCTGGGCCTCTAGCATAGAAATCCAGTCCATCCTTTAAATAGTGCTATTTGGATGTAATGTAAGAAATGCGTCTAAATAAACTTGTGGCAACGTTTAATCATGTCTTGTAAGTTTGCACTAAAATGTTTACAACTGCTGCACACAATAGGCCTTGTACTTATTCAACTTTAGTCTGGGGGTGATTCTTTAACCCTTGTCAAATACAACACTTATTGTTGATGTATCAAGGCTACTATTGAAGTCCTATTTTGTAGGAGTTGATTAGTTTTTGTTTTCTTAGTCAGTTTTATCGTGTAGGAGTGTTTATCTCATTTTGTTATTCAATTAGTTTGTTGCTGATTTTATGGAATAAGATATTAGTTTGTTAGTGGCCAATAGGTGGTTATAAAAAAGGATTAGCTTGTATTCAATTTTATCATCTTCTGAATAAAATACAGTTTCAGCTGTCATTCTTTTTTTCTCTTCTACAAATATCAATATTGGTATGAAGAGCCTTGTTGATCTTAAGGGGCTGTGAGTGACTTGTGAAATTGATTGACAGGAGTGTCAGCATCTGCATCCAAAGAAACTAAAGGCAACATGAAGCCAGGATCCAGTGGTTTTTCAGCAATGGCTCCACCAGCGTTTGATGGAGAAAATTATCAAGCCTGGGCAATGAGAATGCAAGCCTATGTAGAGGATTATGATTTTTGGGAAGCTGTGGAAGAAGATTATGAAGTTGCTCCCCTTCCTGAATGTCCAACTGTCAATCAGATCAAGTTTCATAAGGAGAGGATAACAAGGAAAGTAAATGGAAAGTCTTGTTTATATGATGTTGTCTGATCTGCCATTTTGAACAGAATTATGGCTTGTAAATGAGGCAAAGCTATTTGGGACTTCCTCAAGGCTGAGTATCAAGGAGATGAGAGGATCAGAAGCATGAAGGGGTTGAAACTGATCAGAGAATTTAAGAGACTACAGATGAAGGAGTCTGAGACAATCAAGGAGTATTTTGATAAGTTGATAAGTATTGTGAATCAAGCAACAGTTCTAGGCACTGACTTATGTGATAATAGGCTACTGCAAAAGATTCATGTCTCCTTGCCTGAGGTGTTGTAGGCAACCATTGCATCTTTTGAGAATACCAAGGATTTGTCTAAGATCAAGTTGGCAGAATTGCTAAGTTCTCTACAAGCACAAGAGCAAAGAAGGTTAATGAGGCTTAAAGGAAGTACAGAAGGAGCTTTGCAGGCCAAAGAACAACAAAATGTAGGAGGGAAAGGCAAGAAGTGGAAAGGGAATAAATGAGATGGTGGTAGTGGATCAGAAACTGCTGCAGTAGAGAATAGTTGGAACAGGTATTCCTCATGTAAGCACTGTGGAATACAGAATCATCCACGCTTGAGGTGTTGGAAGAGGCCATAAATAAAGTGAAGAAAATGTCATAGACTTGGACACATTGAGATGTTTTGCAAAGAGGAAGGAAATCAACAGCAAGGTGAGGCACATCCTGCAATCCAGCATGAGGCAGATCAACTGTTTGGTGCCTCTTGTTATTCATGCAGAGGAATGAAATGGCAACTGAGTTACCAACCTTGGAGGAGCATATCGCAAGGTGCAAGCCTTGTTTATTGGGCAAACATACAACACTTCCCTTCAAAGAATCCACTTGGAGAGCTACCGAGAAGTTGCAGTTGATTCATACAGATCTTTGTGGTCCTCAAGTGACTCCTTCACTAAATGGCAGCAGCTATTTTCTTAATTTCATTGATGATTATACCAGAATGTGTTGGATTTACTTCACGAAACATAACTCAGAAGTTGCTGAGGTGTTTGTTAAGTTTAAGAGATGGGTTGAGACCCAAAGTGTAGTCTTTCATATGGAATTAAGTTCTGCAAAATTCAAGAGTTTAAGTTGCAAGGAAATCCAGACAGTGACTGGGCCGGATCAATGGATGAAATGAAGAGTACTTCAGGTTATTGTTTTACATTTGGGTCAGCATGTTTTTCTTGGTGTTCAAATAAGCAGCATATAGTAGCTCAATCAACTGCAGAAGCTGAGTTCATTGCTGGTATTGCAGCTGTAAATCAAGCATTATGGTTGAAGAAGCTGATGGATGATCTGTATTTGGAGCAACAAGAAGACATAAAAGTATTTGTGGATAATCAACCTACTCTAGCTATTTTAAAGTTAATCCGGTATTTCATGGAAGAACAAAGCATTTTAAAATCAAGTATTAATTCTTGAGAGAAGTGCAGAAGGCTGGAGAAGTGAAGCTAATGTACTGCAGTTCAGAAAACCAAATTGCATATATATTTACTAAGTCATTTAATGTTGGTCGATTTGAACTTCTCAGGGCAAAGCTAGGAGTATGCAGCACTTGATCCAAGAGGAGAGTGTTGATGTATCAAGGCTACTGTTGAAGTCCTATTTTTTAGGAGTTAATTAGTTTTTGTTTTCTTAGTCAGTTTTATCGTGTAGGAGTGTTTATCTCATTTTGTTATTCAGTTAGTTTGTTACTCATTTTGTGGAATAAGATTTTAGTTTATTAGTGGGCAACAGCTGGTTACAAAAAAGGATTAGCTTGTATTCAATTTTCATATGTTCTGAATAAAATACAGTTGATGCTGTCATTATTATTTTTGTCTTCTACAAATATCAACACTTGTCAACTGCCTTTGATCATGAAACATGGTTGGAGGAGCCCAATAACTTCTCAATTCAATGGCAGGGGTAGAAATGAAGGTACAAAAAAGGCCAAAACTTTACCCACTAAGTTAATCTTTTAATTAAGTTGACCTCCAATCCAACTTTTTTTTTCTGCAACCTCCAATTCAATTTATACAACTAAGGTTATAAGTCTGACAAATTTAGATCATCTGGAATTCAGATGTAACTGCACCTTCCTGCAGTAGTAATCCCACAATCCTACTTTTATAGGAGACATATATATATATATATATATATATCACATTCATGTAAGTGTTGGATAAATTATTTTAATAGTTGAGAGCCTCAGATATTGTACATCATTTTTTTAATTCTAGTATTGTAGGTTAACGTTTAACCTGTAGATCTAACTTAGAAAAAAAAAAGATGAATTTTCTTGCCAAAGGACAAAGGTAGTTAGAACATAGCCAACATGAAAGAGAGACAAATGCAAACTCCCAATAGAAGTTATAAATCTTTACAACTTGGCCGTAGAAGTTGTGAAAAACAGATGAATACTTAAAACAACCAAGAGGGGGGTGAATTGGTTGAAAAACTTTGCCCAATTAAAATTTATATCAGAGTAGCCACAGGATCTTTATCACTTATTAGAAATTCTTTTGATACCAGAAATCAATTTTCAGATTCAAAACAAATCTTTAAAACCAAAATCAGTCTTCAATCAATCTTCCCCTTCC
>PYAF01000930.1:17742-27780 GCA_007407185.1 Glycine tomentella
AATTTTGAGAATTTATTCAAAATTTATAATAGCTATTATTGACTAATTATTATATATATATATATATATATATATATATATATATATATATATATATATATATATATATATGAATCTCAAATTTCGAGTGTCCTTAGAAGCGAACATCATACACACTAGTATCGCTTATATTTCTATTTTGGTTCTCGATCCATGCATATTCCCGATTTTGAGATAGAAGTCCCAGGTTTCTGAACAAAATAAAAAATCGATCGAGTGCCTTTCTTCTTTCATTAATTTATTATACCATTACTGCTACATATGGAGGAGTTCTATGACTCTATCTAATATCGAATTCAAACGTATGAATCAATCAAAACACATGTCCATTTTTTTAACGCTTTACTAAACTTGCTATTTCGTTTTTGTTTTGCATTTCTGTCTTCTTGTACCATTTTCTTGTGTGTATTGCGTGATTCAACTTGAAGAATGAATCATATTTTACTTTTGGAAGCTGTGCAAATTAAAACAACTTAAACTTAATCCAAACCTGCATGACTATGTACGACTATTATTTGACTCCATCTTTGATAATTAATGTAGAGTTGCTTATACAATTTTCTTTCTCACAAGATATCAATGTTAGTATCCAAAATTAATATAGTGTCTCTAACTTTACGGATGGCCCTTGATTTCTGAAAAGCTTCCTGGAAGAACAGACAATGAACACAAGAACTATTGGCATAGCCACCTTAAAAAGAACTTAAAGAACAATGATATCACAACATCAAAGTTGAAGACCAAGCCAGGTTATAGTCTTGAAGAAAATTCAAATGAGACTTATCAATTTGACAAATCTGAAAGCCCTTGCTCCGATGTTGGTGATGATTTCCCTTATATTTAGAAAGCTCATTGGCCATGTCCTTGGAAAGTACCTCAGAAGGAGACAAGTATTCTCTTACCTTTTATTGTTTCACTATCAACCATGGATATCTCCTTATCAAAAGATGGTGTTCCTCCATTGGTATCATGCGAAGAATTCAGCTGCGATTTTTGGATCGAACCATTCCTCATAGAAGATATGTTTCCTAACGAGATATGTAGTGGTGAAGGCATAGCATTATTAATTCCAAACTTCAATGGTGCATATCTGTTATAGAAAATTGTTAGAGATTGGCATATATGTCCCATTATAAATTGTTTCACATGAGAAAGACCATTCAACACACAATAATAAGCGGATTGATTGTGGTTTAATTTGATCACAAGCGTTTGTTAATTCTCAAATTTCAATTTCCAAATAGTTGGTATAATGTAAATAGAAATGTTAGGGATATATTCTTTAATACACTTTTCTGGATACATTTTCTTTTATTGATTGAAAATTATTAAAAATAATAGAATTGTGAGTCTCATTGTATTTAATGATTTTTCCGTCTAAATTTTGTAGTTTACAATGCTCCCTTAGTTCCTTTTTATGAGTTGTTTAAGATTGGTATTTAAAAACTAAGAAAAACAATCAACTTTCTTGATTTTAATAAAATAGTCATGAGATTTCTTTCTTTTTATCCTCTTTTCTTCTCACTCTATAATAAGTACATGTGTAAAACATTTAAATATTAAAAAATAAGGGTATAATTGATAAAAAAAAATAATGTGATCTTAAATTTTGCAAAAGACAGTAAATAGAAACATTTTTTTTTCAAAAAATTTGACACTTAAAAAGAAATGAAGTGAGTATATTCACTACAAGAAATTCAAGTATTAGCGACGGATGATTTCATTGCCAATCCTTTGCAAAGGACGAATTAGTGACACGTTTGCTTCCTTGCTAAAAAACAAGTTGCAAAGTAGCGATGAAAATAATAGTCCCTTGCAATTCCTTCACTAATTCTACATTCCTCCATCACAATTCATTTGTAAAATCCCTTATAAATTATGTGGCGAGTGCAAACATTTCCCTCGCTAATTAGTGACAAATGAACCCTCATGAATCCCTTGCAAAGCCCTCACTAGTAATCTTCTACTGGTCGCTCGCTATTCCTTGACTAATTTTTTCATGCAAATCCTTTGTTGCTTATGACAATATCTCATTTATTCTCCATTATTCCCTCAATCTTATCCCTTACAATTTTATCAATATTCATTTGCAAAGCATCCCTCCCTATTCTCTTGCTATTCTCCATCACTATATCCCCGACAATTCCCTCACAATGATTCCCTTGCAAATGAAAAAAAAATAACATACTTCGCTTGTGATTCCCTCATAATTTTGTCACAAAAAAATTAATCCCTATCATTATTAGTATCCAAATTTATACAGACTTAAAAGAAATATTTTATTTAATACAATTTACTATATATTTGAAATTAACACAATATAACTGAAGGAAAAATAAGAAAAGGATTAACCCTTAAATAATTAAAAGTTCAATATAATCTAATATCTTTTAAGTCTTAACAAGTTATATAACCGAATTAGTCATAAAGTCTTTCAAAGATAATCTTAAAAACAAATGTTACCCAAAGTGCAGTATCCAAACAAAAGGTAAATGCATGACAACATTCATAAGGCTTACAAAGGATAATTAGAAACACTTGATTTATAACCCAAAGTGCAACCAAACAAACAACAAATGATTTTTTTTTGTAAGGCAAGAAATATTTTTGTCTCAAAGAAGTTCATTCACATCCATATTTGTGCCTACATCTTTTCCTTCAAGTTTTCCCTCATCTCTGCCTTAAATGTTGCCTTTATCTCTTCTTGATTCTTCATTTGCACCTCCACTTGCACCTGTATTTATGTTTCTGATTGGATTTGCACCTGTTGCATTTGTGATTATGATTGTATTTGCAACTGAGTTTGCATCTACGCCTTCATTTAAGACATTTGCTCTTGCATTTGAGACATTTGTATAACAATAGTAGCAATGCCTCTAGAGGGTGTATTTGTGAAAAGACCTACAACTATTGTAGATAAACCATGTGGAGAGCCACTAATGACAATTTCTAAGCTATGACTGGTGTTGTGGACTCTACCCTTGTTGTTTTCATCGGCTACCTGTATTAACCAAAATTTAAACAATGGGATGCTTTGATGTGTCCTTTCTATGTATTTCAATACCACAACAATTAACAAAAAGTTTAAATACATTTAAAAATACATACAATGAAGTTCTTTGCTTGGTTAGAGACAAATTTGTCGTCTTTTGTTTTTTGGACTTTGGTGTATAGTTCATTATAAGAAATAGGTCTCTTGTGCTCTACCTCATGTGATAACATATTAGAATAACATTATAATGATTTTTTAATTGTGCATATTTATTGAATGTGATGCATTTCAAATTGTTTTCTTATTTACTATCAACTAAAGCACGCATATAACCCAATAGAAAAGAAACTACACAAAACACAAAAAAGTTGGCAGATAAGGAACCAACAATTCATAAGAATGACTCACAAAATTAGTGCACAGATGATTTAATGAAACTTGGATTTCTAAGATTAAAAGGAAAATATAGTAAGTTGACAACATCAATGACATATTTTGACTCTTAGTTCTGACCAAGGGCAAACAATGAAAATCATGCAAAAGTGATAAAGTATAAGGGGATTTGGGAACAGAACTTCATGCATTATTGCAAATTCTAAACGAAAAAAAAAAGACAATAAATTCTAAAAAGGTTATATTGAGATCAGCAAAACATCATAATCAACCCACCTAATCTGCCCAAAACTATACCAAAGTTTGTTTATATCTTATAATATAATCATGGCAAAAATCATGTTCCTTTATGCATAGTAAGTTTCTCACTGGCATAAGTAATTATGCATGAAACCCAAGCAAGTCTTCACTACTACATTTACACATTCACCATCTAAAAATAGTCTATTTAAATCTTTTGAAAGAATCCTCAATTATTGGGATTGGTCGGCACTTCCCAATAATCATTAATGTTAAACATTATTGCAACCTTAAAATTCATGTCAAATTGACTAGTGTACAGAAACAACAAACACTTCAACATAAAAAAATCATTTGCCTTTTTAAAAAATTATGGTATAACCATGACAAATGTATCAAGTACTTGTAATTAATATATAACAAATTATAGTATGTTATAAGTATAAACAACCAATTACAATTCACAAAATCAACTGTTAGTAAAAAGTACAAATAGAAATTGGAGTTTAGGATTTTTTTTTTTTTTTACTGATCATGGTATTGCTACGATGTAGCTCTTGCTGGCAATAATGATTAATCTTCGTTGAAAACTTTAAGCACACACAATATGAATATTTTCATACCTAAGACCAAGATTCGAACCTTAGGTCATTTAGTTAAGGAACATAAATCACTTTCACTTGTCTCAATTGTTGTTGGTAAATATGAATTTAGGATTGAATAACAAGTATGAATATTAGGGGTTTTTTAAGGAAAATAACACAGTAGGAAAAAGACTTAATTCAATTAATTAAAACTTTTAATTAGGTTAAGTTTTCAATAAATTGCACTTGAACAATCATAAAATGAGATTATTTCATTTTGATTTTTTTTTTTGTTTACCAGCTAGATTCACTAAATTATTTAGATTCTAATTTCTTAGATAAATAAATCCTTTTTTAATTAAATGTTCTAATTTTTTTAGGTGAATTCCAAGAGAAATAAGTAAAACATCAAGAATCATCCTTAAGAGGTAGCGAGTATTTAATCACTATTCTCAATCTAAAGAATCCCAAGGTTCCAAGCGCCAAAGAACGCTCTTATGTTGAACTTCCAATTAATATATAAATTAAAAATCATTACAGAGGTGATCAATTTTTAGAATGCATTAAGGACAAGAAGCCAAGAACATATGGAAAACAGATGCATTAAAATTTACCCATAATAATCGAAGTTCCATATGGATCAGAACTTAGCACCCAGACAATGCCCCATGATTGATATCTCAATAAACTTTAGAATAAAAAATGAAAAAGATGATTGATCAAGGTGAGAAAATGAAGAACAATGCCAACCCTAAGGATTAATAAGTTAAGGATAATTTACTAAAAAAATAAATTTTTTAATAAAATTTGAGGATTTCACAAAATAACCAAAAGGAGCAAATGCTCTCAATTAGCAAAACTAGTCTCCAATTCATTTCATCCAAAAGTTTTTACATGTTTGAAGATCCTACTTACAGCTTTAACTAAACCTAACAACTTAACCCATGGGCCCACACTCTAACTAAACTAATTCAACTAACAACTAACTTTTTAACGCAAGTGCTATTTGCAGTTGCCTTTTTGCTAATCCACTCCCCTTTTAAATTTGTTCACCCAAAATACCTTCTTACCAGAAAACATATTCTTGAAATTATTTACACTCCTCTTTGCGTGCTTTGATCAGGGTTAGCATTTCTTTGTGACGTCATTAAAGTTATTGATGTAAATATACATGTGTATTCTCACTTGGCAGTGGTTAAAGAGTACTCGAAAATTATCATATCTTTTGTCGTGCTGAGTTTATGCTCGTGTTTAGAATAACGTTAAGCTGCTTGATAAAGGTTATATTTGGTGGTTTGGTGGTTTCAGATATAAGGGAATATGGTTGGGTGTTTCTGTACGTGTAGAGGAATCATGATATGGTGGCGTATACCTTGAAGATATTAGAAATTTGGCCTTTTGAGCACATGGTTAGGATGATGAAATAACGAATGTTGGTACCGATAATGGGGCTTAATTTCATCGAATTAGTCTTCTCGATAATCTTTGATAGTTATATGGGTATTCAAAACATGAACAAAATGGATATTTATTATCCTAACTATTATTATTTATCTCAATCTTGATAATATATTGTTGGAACTATTAGTTAATTTAGAATTGGAATATATCCAATTGCACAAGGGTCAGAATCTGAGTAGTCAAGATAAACAATATAATCTACTACAATTGTACAAAAAACCAATTTAAACAGAACATGTATGATAAGTATGAATCAGAAACAGATGCAAAGAGATGAAAGGATCCAAGCCCAACAATGTTGTCTCCTTAAGACAATTTGTTCCCTCCAATTGATGTCAAAGGTTGATGAATAATTGTCTCCCAGGATAGAACGGATCAACGTCTGAAGATTGATGGCACTTCAAATCAACAGCCCAAATGAACAAAGTTAATGCTTGAGGAACCACAGAGTTATGTGATATGAATATGCACTAGTATCTAAGCGAGAATATCAGAAAAAAATTAACTATCAAAACTCTATCAGTTTTTCTACATCCTATTTTCTGACTGTCTGTGTCTATTTATAGACAACAAACAACTCTGGTGAAGAGTTGTCAGTAAACCATCGCGACTCTTGGCGATGAACCATCGTAACCGTTGGTTATCGGAGCGGTTGGGAGTAGTTATTTTTCTAACCTTTTCCAAGAGCGGTTAGGAGTAGTTATTATTTTAAATTGTTAACCGCCTCTTATTCATAACCCATGGAGTTTAAACAAAAAACTCCAACAATCCCCCCCATGAATAAGAGATCAATTCAACATGACTAAATGCATATGAATATGTATGCAAGTGTGATTCCTCGGCGAGAAACAATTGCATCGAGATAGGTAGGGGTTACCTTTGAACCTTCTCTAGTGTAAACCTATCGGTGGTCATGATGCCTTAAACCGTCGACCTTTATGGTGTATACCGAGACAATAGGAGACATATAATTGCTTGTCTAGCATTACTCGTCCTCATTGTTGTGTCCATTTTTGCCGTGGACACCTTCCTGGTTCTGCAAGTGTTGTAGAGAATCAGCCTTTTTAAGTTCTCATTGAAGCAGCCCTCACTTCACACTCACATAGGTGATTTCTTGTGATATACCTCCACATACATCATCTGAACACATCAGATTAAGAAATCATTAAAAGCCGTTATGCTTACCCTCATATACACTGTATTGTCATAGGAATGAGTTATGAGTTTAAAAACTCCACAATGTTTAATAGTCGATCATGACTTAGTTGTCTCTTTGAACCTAATTCGTGGGATCTCCACTCATCAAGGTAGAATTACCGCGATGATCAATAATTGATAGGCCTTAGACCCATTCCTTTCGACAAATTTTCAACTAACTCTCTAGGAATCCCTTTAGTTAATGGATCCGCTATGTTCTCTTTAGACCTCACATAGTTTATTGAGATGATTTCATTCGAGAGTAGTTGTCTAACGGTATCATGTCTACGACGTATATGTCTAGACTTGCCATTATACAAAACATTCTTAGCCAAACACCCCCACACTTTCAAGTATTTCAAGGATGGTTGCTTTCCTTTCCATACTTCGTATGGTATGCTCTTTGTCTTCTTGTGAGGAACTCTATTAATAATATAGTTTGCCGTCAAAATGGCTTCCTCCCACAAGTTCTGTGGTAAACCGGACGTGATTAACATAGCGTTCATTATTTCTTTTAATGTCCGATTTTTCCTTTCTACAATCCCATTTGATTGCGGTGCATAAGGAGCAGTCGTCTGATGTATAACCCCAGATTCTATACAGAATTCCTCGAAGGGTCCATCATATTCTCCCCTACGATCGTTCCTTACAGCCTTAATTTTCTTGTTAAGTTGATTTTCAACTTCATTTTTAAATTGTCTAAAAGTCACAAGTGCTTCATCCTTACTATTAAGTAAATAGACATAACAATATCTACTACAATCATCAATAAAAGTAATAAAATATTTTTTTATTACCCCTAGATGGTACAAATTTCATATCACATATATCAGTATGTATTAAATCTTACAATTCAGTTGATCTATCAACAGAAGAAAAAGGTAATTTTGAAAAGTACAGAAACACTGATTAATCACACAGATTAATCGTTCAAAGTACAGAGAGTAGACAACAGTATATAATTCACAAAGATAGAATATACTGAACCCAGATTCAAAGCAAATTGTCTTAAGATTGTTGGAACTATTAGTTAATTTAGAATTGGAATATATCCAATTGCACAAGGGTCAGAATCTGAGTAGTCAAGATGAACAATATAATCTACTACAACTGTACAAAAAACCAATTTAAACAGAACATGTATGATAAGTATGAATCAGAAACAGATACAAAGAGATGAAAGGATCCAAGCCCAACAATGTTGTCTCCTTAAGACAATTTGTTCCCTCCAATTGATGCCAAAGGTTGATGAACAATTGTCTCCCAAGATAGAACGGATCAACGTCTGAAGATTGATGGAACTTCAAATCAATAGCCCAAACGAACAAAGCTAATGCTTGAGGAACCACAGAGTTATGTGATATGAATATGCACTAGTATCTAAGCGAGAATATCAGAAAAAAATTAACTATCAAAACTCTATCAGTTTTTCTACATCCTATTTTCTAACTGTCTCTGTGTCTATTTATAGACAACAAACAACCATGGTGAAAAGTGCCAGTAAACTATCGCGACTCTTGGCGATGAACCATCGTAACCGTTGGTTATCGGAGCGGTTGGAAGTAGTTATTTTTCTAACCTTTCCCAAGAGCGGTTAGAAGTAGTTATTATTTTGAATTGTTAATCGTCTCTTATTCATAACCCATGGAGTTTAAACAAAAAACTCCAACATATATATATATATATATAATTTATTATATTAATATTAATTATTAACCCATATCTTATACTTTAAGTTATGCATTAAAATATCAAATAAATAACATAATATAAATAAGAAATATTGGATTGGATATTGTATATTTTTTATGTTTGGGAGCAAAGTCTGATGATCAATTGCAAGTGTTATATATTTGGAAGTATAAATAAATGACACAAGAATTTGCAAAGTTTAAGTTTTTGGGATTTGGTACTCGTTATTGGCATTTTAACAAATGACATGTATGCAATGTGTGGGTATAAGCGCGCTGGAGCCGAAATCAATACAATTCAGGATAAAAATTCAAGTTCGGTTGGCACAGTCGTGCTTAGTGGTTGGAGGAGCTTCAAGACATTGAATTGTTGGGATTTTTTGTTGTGTACTATTATTTATCTTTGGGTGGATTTTGAATGGGGATTGTTTTCGACTTTTTTCAAATAGCAACGTGTTGGATATTTCTTTCACAATAATTTAATTTGTAATCAGAGAGGAAGATGAATACATGGAAAATTATTAATTAATATTACCTCATGACGGGGTAGTTGCGAGAAGTTGAACTTAGATTCCAGGAAAGAGAGGAGTGTAAATAATGTCCAAAATCTACTTTTCGGTACATGGGTATTTTGTATAATCAAATTGGAAAGAGGTGTATTAGCAAAAAGGGAGAGTGGAAAAAAGATTTCCCTTTTTAAAGCTATATGCTTTAGGAAAGCCTAATATTAAGGAGATTTACACAAGCCCGTAAGTAGGGGTGGGCAAAAAAATCTAGTATCCACTTATAATCCAATAACTGTTCTAGTCCAGCCCATTTTATTCTTTTTAATGGATCAGATTTTTTTTTCCATATCTTTATTTTATATCTATTTTGAAATCTAAAATCCATTTTTATTTTATACAGATTTAAATGAAAAATCCAAATCTATTTTTTTTGGACATCTAACATCTTCTGCCTCTTCTCGTTCTCAGTGTGCGGTGCCTCTCAGTTCTCAGCTCCTCTCACGAATCCTGTGTTGTGCGCCTATGGGTTGCGATCGAGGGTAGGTGATGTGGAGATAAGTGTTTATCCAATTCGTTTCCACTTTGGTCCCCGCATCAGATTCATGGAATAGGAAAACACTGGTAAGGGTCCTTCATATAATTTGCGTGACTCGAAAATTCCTTCGTTTGACTGCTTCTATTGACTTTCACTTTGTTGTTCTAATGATAATTTTGCTTGTTCACTGGGGGAAATTATTTGTTAGGGATAAGGGGGAACTAGGTGCCATAATTCCTAAGTCATTCCTGTTTTTGCTTGCTTTCTCGTAAAATTTTAGTTTTTAACTATGACAATGGTGTTTCTGGAACATGGAAAAGGGTTTTGAGTGCAGCAAGGTTGGGTGGTTTTAGTTTCGCTAATACTCTTCAGAATTAAGAATGTTATGAATTATGATGTT
>PYAF01000930.1:27880-62247 GCA_007407185.1 Glycine tomentella
TTGTTAGGGATAAGGGGGAACTAGGTGCCATAATTCCTAAGTCATTCCTGTTTTTGCTTGCTTTCTCGTAAAATTTTAGTTTTTAACTATGACAATGGTGTTTCTGGAACATGGAAAAGGGTTTTGAGTGCAGCAAGGTTGGGTGGTTTTAGTTTCGCTAATACTCTTCAGAATTAAGAATGTTATGAATTATGATGTTTGCCAAATTCTCTTGCCCTCGAACCTTATATTTGTTGTTGGAAGGTTGTTGAATTTCTTTAAATTTAGTGCCTCAACAAACAAACTAACCCCCTTATTATCTTTGCATAAACATGTTCAATTTTATAGTTATTCTGGGTTGGCGTTTAAGAAATGAATGTGTTTAGTGTGCTTCCTTATAGTCTTTTGAATGTGAGAGTACATATCTGCCTTTTAAATTGTTTAAACCAAGTTTCTCCTTTTACATCTAGACATATTATATGGAAGGGAACAGGTGAAGAAATGAATCGACTGATATTTGGTTGCTATTTAGTAAAGGGTAATCGCACTGCGTAGAAGGAAGCACCACTTCTTTGGGGCCATTTTAAGCAATCTTAAATTCTTAGGGCCTTCCAGAAAATAGGAATGATGGACATTAAAAGCTTATAAACTTTGTCCTTAAATGATCAAAGAAAGAGAAGATCAAATGATTGTCTAAAATTGGTGAATGATTATGCAGGGTTTAGTTCTAATTATCTTACTTTCCAACCATATAGATACTGCCATCAAAAGTGGAAAGAAAATTCTGTTTTCATCTTTCTTTGTGTTTTTGGTTAAACTAATCATTTGGTCCTTAATAGGTTACACTCATTCAGGAATCAGTTCATGTATGAAGAAAGCTTAAGTTTTAATCCCATACACCCTTATTAGTAAACATTGGTACTGCTGTTTCTATGTTTCAGTTTTAGTCTTAAAAAACTTAAGTTTTAGTTACTATATGTCCTTTTAAGATTGGATGAGCAAGTATATTTGGTTAGCCATACCTTGTATCCATAAAGACCTTTGGAGCTTTTTGACCTTGTTCCTAACCAATAAGCAGGGCCGTTAAGTTTCACTTTTTAGTGTGTAATTACTAAAATTTATTAAAAAAAATTATAACATTCAAGTGGATTTTATTTGGATACGATCCAATCCATATCCACTTAAATGGATTGGATTTTAAATCCAAATTGGTTTTTTAAAAATATGGATATAGATTTAAAATTCAATCTATTTAAGTAGATATGGATTAGATATAGATTGGATTATTAAAAATCCAATCCATGCCCACCCCTACCCGTAAGTCTAACAAGATTCTAATTACACAATAGAGTTGTAATTGGCCCTAATAAATTTGCTATTGGCCTTACAAACATTTTCAATTTCCAAAAATACCATTGCCCACTTTGTATAATGGAAACATACTTCCACTCCACTAGGGGGTGCAGAAAAACTTTTTGCAATAGATCAAAGTGCGATTCTGTTATACAATTCATAATGAAATCGTATTTTCGTTATGTAACTAGAGTTGACAAATATTACACAATTGAATCATAATTTTATTGTGCAAGTGTAGGTGCAAAAAATTGTATAATGAAAGTATGATTTCATTGTATATTGTATATTGTATAATAGAATCATACTTTCATCGTACATCTTTTTCTTTTCCCCATAGTATAATGCACATATGATTCTATTGTGTTATAGAATTTGTAACATAACAATTGTATTTTTGTTGGGTTGCCAAAAAACTATAAAAAAAAATGGAATTCTGATCCTGTTATACAAATTGCACAATAGAATCACGATTCTATTGGAATATCAAACACAAAACAAAAATCGTGCATAGCTTCGTGAGGTAAGGAAGGAAGAGAAGGGAAAGGAGAAAGAAAAAAAGGAAAAAGAAAGGGAAATAGCTAGGAAAGGAAGGAAAAAAGGTTGGTAATTAAAAATTTTAAAATTTAATTTTAATTAATTAAATTTAAATAATAATAATATTTTAATAAAATAAAATATAAAATATTTGATTAAAACATATCATGTAACTTATTAAAAATAATAAGAAAACTTAAAGATCTCAACGTTGAAAAATAGGTATTTCAATCATAATTTAATGATAAATTAACCTTCCACTTATTTTATTAGAAAGGGAAAATTTTGTGCTTTGTTTTGTGAAGGAGAAATAAGGTGGAGAGGGAAGAATTAGGTAGGAAATAAAATGGTATGTATGGTAGTAAAAAGATGAGATTGAAGAAAAATAAAAATAAAAATATGTGGATCACTAATTTTTTTTATTCTATTTTGCCCCTAGCTATTTCCATTCACTTGTTTATCTCTTCTCTCTTTTTTTTATATCTATTAAATCAAATATTTTTATTTTCACTTTATTTTTCACTTATTTTCGTTTACAATGCCCTATTACCACCCATATTATTTCTCATGGGAAAAAAGAAGCAGCAAAGAAATTAATAAATATAAATATATGTCTGCCTAGTTTTGAGTGAGTTGTATGAAGATTATATTTATTCGGGACCAAAAACATATGGTGATCTTGACATTAATGTCTACTTAACACCTCCATTGGAAAAAAGAGAGAAATGTAATATAAGTAGATGATATAATAATGTGACACAAAGAAAGATATTTTTTTTTTTTTAAAAAAAAAGTGTAGACGAAGTGTGTCTATATATATATATATATATATATATATATATATATATATATAACATGTGAAAGTGTTCATATATTATTACTCATACAAAAAAAATCAAAATTAATGAAATATCGGGAATAAGATATAATATATCACCAATAACCTTTTATCTAAAACAAATTTTGTAAAGGAAAATATCATAAGAAGGAAAGTTGAACTGTAATTTTAGAAATTTTTAAGGTCTTTTTCATGATGAAGAAAAATACCATATGAAGAGAAACCTTGTAAAACACATAACAAATTTTCATAAAATTACTTTCAGACTGTGAAAATAACATTAGTAAGACAGACAAAGCTTTCGAGCAAAATCTAATTTAAATCCCAGACAGTTTAAAGTAAAGAAGAAATGGAAGCACACAAGACACAAAAATTTATACCGATTTGTCTCCACTACTGAGATTATGTCCAGTTCTTGACTAATCATAAATTTCACTAACTTTAACAAATTACAAGTATTATTCACTATCACTTATGGCTCTACAACACAAGTCCTACACCAAGCTTGTTAAAATCCAATATTCTTTATCCTAAAATGCCACTCCTAGCTCTATACAAATCAAACAAATTTATTGTTTGTTTAGACAATGATTAACTCTTAATCGTCTTATATACGAATATACAATATCAATAATTAGTCTTTTATTTCAATGTATTTAATGTGTTTTGAGAGCTTTTTAGAACTATACAATAATTTACAAAAAGAATTTGAATCAGAGTATGTAAGTTTTTAACCATGTCTTTAAAACCTCTGGTATTTGTAAATCTTCTTCAACAAGTGTACGTTGTGTCTAAACAGATATATTTCTTTACTTGAATTTGAGTATGAAGATTGTGACCATTAGAGTATTTAATGTTTGCATTAAATGAACGTACTCCTTCATGTTGGAAAGTCATTCTTTATGAGCTTTTGTGTTAATCACTTTAATAGAAAATCACTTGTTTTAAGTCAAAATAGGTCTGTCACCAACAGTGTATGTCTTTTGATGGTATTTAACCAACCGCCACTTGTTTTTTCTTTAATGTAGATATTTCGTTTCAATGGGGTTTATGATCATGGAGATGAGAAAAAGGTCAATCTACATTGTATTGGTAGCATGAATCGTAGACTTATAATAAAAAGCAACAAGTCAAAGAAGCTCTCAAACTTGTAATTTATTTTACATGATATTTTTTTTTATATAATTTAGCATGGAGATAAAATTAGAAATTTATTCTTTTATAATATAATTTATCGACATCAGCAATTAAAAAAAAAGTTAAGGCAAAAAATAAAAGATTAAAAAAATGAAGTAAGTAAATAAATATATTTTTAGGTATTTTGTTTTCTTTTCTTTATCAAGTTACAAGTCAAAGAAATCATATTATTAATATTTAATAAAGTATTAAATTGATATATATATATATATATATATATATATAACTTCAATTTTTCATCATTTGACTTATTAGAAGAATTTTTTTTTCAGGGAAAGAAGCTAGTAAAATGAGTATTTGTATGAGAAGAGAAAATCTAGATTATACAATTATAAAAATAAAATAAAAATTGAATTAAAATAGAGTATAAAAAATGTGAATCCCACAAAAAAGTTTAAAATTTCATCTCTAAGAACAATCTTTTTTCGTTTGCAGCTTTTTATGGTGGTGCTTATGAGACGCCTTAGGCTTCTTAACAGTAGTAGTATTTTTTGCCGCAAGTCCATTACATGTTCAAGATTTGGTGCAAGTTCACTCTCAACATCTGAAGAATCTTCAATAGCAGATGAATCTGATGCATCCAAGTCAACCGAGTCATGTCCAGCAGGTTCTTCCAAAGCTTGTTCCTCATCTGATGCTCCGGGAGGCATTTGATAGTGAGGCAGCTTCCCATCAATGTAATCTTTCAACATCTGACGGGCAGCCCTGGTTTCATCAGGGAGTCCACTAGAGGCAACATACCCACGAGAAGTACAATATGCTGTCAAAAGTTCAGATGCTAGAGGGGGGGCGTGATTGGGACTCATATGACTTAGGTTCAGGAAGCCTTATCTTATAAATCTCCTCGATGACATGTCTCGGGACTCTATCAGCAACAACTTTGACAGATTCCCTTTGTTCAGTCATCCTATCAATAGGTAACACCCCACAAGCAATCATCTCAAATCTTGAGCTTGAGAAGGAGGAAAAACTAATCTAGGGCAATCACAAAGGGTCAGCTCATCAGAGATAATTAATGTCTGAAAGTGCTTTGTTTTCCCTGGGAAAGAGGTGACACCAGTGCGTTTTTTTACCAACCAGAACATTACTAGTTGAACTTTTCCCCACGTTAGGATATCCAACAAATCCCACAACTACATTGCTCGATGATGAACTACCAGCAGTATTTTCAGAAGGGGATTTAATGTTAGATGGTCCTGCATCAGAGGAGCCTGAATTTCTCCTTCTGTCAACTATCTCTTGTGCCTCTGATTGCAAGCGGGCCAAAAGTTCATCCCTTCCATATATCTTTGTGTCTGGGCTATTAGTTCTCCCCATGTTATCATCCTCCCATGATGAACCAAGTTTTTTGCCTTCCAAGGCAGCAGTAGCAGTTTTAGCCGACCAGAAGACGAAGAGAATATCATGAGCACGAAAATATTCTGCCCATTTCTCTCTGCAGCAAAAGAGAAAAAGACAGGACAAATAATAAGGCAAGATGTAACACCAAGGGCAATGATTTGATATAGTATAAACCTCATGGGAATAGGACAAACCTGATAGGAGCAGGTAAAAGATCTGCCTTAATTAACCAAAAGCAATGTGCGTTTATGCTCATCAACCTCCCGTGCATAAGCCTGTACCAAAGTACAATTGGTGCAAAGCAGATCATGCTTAGCACACAGAATTGTGATTCTTAAAAAAAAAAAGGATACAAGATAGGTCCAAAGCAGGCTACACAGATTACAGACAGTACATTGTCTGGTCAAATCCATCTTATTAATGCTTGTTACACTTTTTACTGAGATTAAAGTAAGCTACTATATCTTAAAGAATAGAAGTAGAGACTCTGAAAGGATGCTTTGACTGTTGTGAACTTCATGACATTAAATCTGACAGAAAAGAATATCCAATCCAAAGTCTTCCACCATATCTGATCCTTACAATCAGTTATATTTGCCACAAACCTAGCCATCTCTAGAGTTGTCATTATGGAAGAAAGAAAGAAAGCCTCACCTCAAGATCTGGACAACAATAGAACAGCGGATCTCGCGAATCAACGACCATAACAAGCTGATAAAAAAAAGTGAGAGAACCATCAACTTTCAAGTTTTCATGCACTTAAGAAAAGAGCACAGCAAATATCAGATAAAAAAACTACATTGTGAACATTTCTAACCATTAGTAATAAAAACGAAAATATCAATTATCTAAATGTTTTCATAATATATAGGCCTTACTAAAGCTTCTCTTTCTTCTTCTTTTGGGGGGAAGTTGAAAAGTGAGATTGTTTTTAGCATCACTTTTCAGTTTGCAGCTCATGATGCAGGTCCAACCTGTTTAGCCTTTTTTTCCCTTCTTTTTGTTTCAATAAGATCACAGAGTGTTGTGGAACTCCTGTATCTACTAACATGCTAAACAACCATCTTAAATCGAAGAAGGTAGCTACATTATATTTGAACTTTACAAATACTGCATTCTTTTTCCTATAATGACTACATCACAAATGGTACACAGTCTGTAGACCATACTGAGAAAAATATTGCATGGATAAGCAGATGCAGTTGTTTGGCAACCATATATTCATATAAACGAGAAACATACCCATCTTAACTGGGTGCAATCCTAATAACTAGGCCATTATCATGCAGTGACATAGCATAGTCAGACTAGTGTATCACGATTCCAAAACTAATACCTACCTCCAAATACAACAATTCATTTAAAAGAGGAAAAAAATCAGAATCCTTTATGAACCCATAAAACTTCAAAGATGATACCAACATACCAGATCACTGCGCTCAACAACCCGCCAGAGCTGTCTCTAGAGTCCAGATGTCAAGATTTTTCTCAAACGGAGTAAGAACAAGCTTCTTATTCTACTCAAGCCTGAAACACCACCACACTGCCAACATCAACAAAAACAATCTCCAAAACCTTAAATCCTATAAACAGTCAAATTAATCCTTCAATCAATGCCAGCCACATTATAATTGACAAGAATTACATTCGTAGTCCCCAAACACGAACTCATTCATCTAACTCATCCCTACATATGCAATTTAAACAATCTTCCCTATGATCTCAAACCTGTATTGACATTTTTAAGGGTCAGAAAAGTCAATGTTACAATATTTTCTCCCCGGAGAATTTCATAATAAATCAGAAAAAAAATTGGCGTTAGATTACTCGTTTTAGAAAATATCTTCCATTGGAATCCGTATAAAAACTTCTTGTTTGTGGCCATATTTGCTGTCATTCGTCTGATCACCTCTTTTCCAACTCCATCATCAGTAGGAATTGGACCAATCTTCAAAAGTAAACCTCAGTTAGAATCTTATTTGTCATTTTTAGAAATCCAAAGTGCACAATCCATATTAGGCATATCAACAGTCATAATATTCTATTTGGCTGGTATAATAAAACATCAATACAAACTTTCCTGAATAATTGAATTACTTATTACATATATCTGGGAGAGATGCTTAAGAAGAACGAAAACAACTGAATAAGCAAACCTTTCGAATAACCCATCCTATTTGCTTGTCTCTCACTTGCTTTGAGTTGTAGATATCAAGACCCTACTTAAAATACAAAAAACTTTTAAAAGAAATAGTCAAAGCTGAATCAAATTAAATACAAGAAGGCAATAACATGTTAAATCCTAATAAATAATAGAGTACTACTCTACACTCACATGTATATTTAACTAAGACATAAGAAAATGTAATATCCCACGATAATCACTTATCATGGGATAAATAATGGTTCATTCACCAAAAAAAAAGAAAACAATTGTTCAAACTAAAAACATAAGATGCAGTTCTATTGATTACTTGTCTCATTATAAAATGGGGAAGAAGACTTGGCCATTATTTTCTGAGAAATCTGCTACTTTAAACTGAGACGAACAACAGACGCTAGTTACATTCTCCTTTGATACATACTTCGATGCCAGCTTCCTAAACAACATTGTGTAGCACATAAAGTACTCAAGCAACATTAATAGTTATAGAAAATAATAAAAGCAAGGACATGGATTAGAACATGGATTAAGAATATGGGAGCAACCATTTTGATATCTTTCTGCAGATTAATTGTCATGTACTAACTTATTTTCAGGCAAAGCAATCTTATCTATGTAATCTTAATTGTCATTTTTGCAGTTCTGCTTCTGGGAAGTTACTCAACAGCTGACAAAGCATGTGAAAAAAGAAGAGTTGGTGAGGATTCAGCGGAAGTGTCAGGAATTGAGACGTGAGACAGAGATGTTGTTCGTGATAGAGAGACTTAGGGTGGAGGATGAATTTCAAATTTCAAATTCAAAATGAAAATTGAATTTGGAGCTTCGGGTTTGTACGTATGCTGAAGACCATCATCCAAGGTTGTGCTTGTGGTGGTTCTACACAAAGCTAAGGGCAATGGAGGTGACGACACGTGGATGCAGGAGCTGAGGCAGTTTGGGAGGGTGACACGTGGACGAAGAAAACGTTCTTTTATTATAGAAGATAGAATTTGAGTTGCAAAAACAGTAGGTTATACATTACATGTCACAGTAATTTAGAGTCTCATTAATGAAATAATCTCTCCTTTTTCTCCTATATTACACTAAATCCCTGAAGTTATTTCATGGAGTCAAAGCACAATTCAATCCAAGCACCAGTGGGTTATGGGCACATGCAAAACTATTAAAAGATAAAAAAAAACTTATATTTTTCCATACTTACAGCTATAAAATGTGTCAGTGAAGGACGATATAGCACAGCTTTCCGTGGGTTGCTGGTAATGTAGGATCAGCAATGTCTTGGATGTAACTGATACGACTAGTTCCAGTAGCCCAATTTTGACTAAGTTTTGAACTACTAGACTGGAAAAATGAGCCACTAGGTTCCCACTCCAGACATTGAAGCATCCTAAAAGTGTCACTGGTGAGCTCTGAATACTTTACCTGTTCAGGAACGACGGTTGGAAACAATATCAAAAGATCATAATATTTTACAGAATATCTTATAGCAATAGAAAAACTATCTTATGATTTTATCATTTTCAACAAATTGTTCTTCAATATAAGAGAACCAAAAGTGTCCTGGACACCCACCTCATTTGGATGGAAGATACTTAATACATCATGTCTGATGGCTGCAGCTACATGGGGTAAAGTATCAGGATGAGAGTCCAAAACTAGACCGCATCTCAAGGGCCAGACATTTATAAAAGCAGTGTCAGCTTTTAAAAATCTGACAATTTCCTGAACTACCAGCTTCCATTCTTTAACCTAATGTTCAGATAGGTTTCTAAATTATATTTTTTTAATTAGGTCCCTGATCATATATATTCATTATCATTTTCTAGCAGTTTCAAGTCATAAAAAAGAAACTCCATATATTAATTAATTTAAAGCAAAACATCAATCTTGTAAAACTTTTTCTTGCATGGAAGTAAATTTGGGAAACATCAATTAGTGATTGAATATTTTTATTCACATATATAAACAATTGGAAAATTAAGGAAATGTTAAACAATATCACATAGCAGAGCATTTTATTCAATCAGTTGGGTACGAGGCATCCATGGCAATGCCGCACAGGCCTTCTTGGGCATCTATGCCTTGTTGCATTCTTATGTATCCTTCTTCACTGTCCGATATTGAGTGTCATCAACAATGCTACCAAAACCAACTACAGGAACGACATGGTCTAGTTGAGTCCCACATTGTCTTGTGAAAACCCCATGTTTAAAATTGGAAATCAGATCCTCCAGCATCAATGGAAACCGACACCGGTTAGTTTGCAATTGATTTATGTAATTCCTCCTCACTATTAGCAGGTACTATTTCATAGCCCTTTATTTGCCCTATTTGTTAGTGTCACAAGTTCCATTAACAGCTGTGTAGGGATAGTTTGCCTCACTGCTGATTCCACCATTTTTTTTATAATGTATTCAAACCCGTCACAAGACCTCCATCACATCCATGATTTACACTATCACAATTCACTAACTCTTGCTCTAAAAGAAATATGAGGTTTTCCGTAGTTACTTGGTAGATACCTTCTATGCAACAATGGTTGAAAATACCGAACAACTACATGTTTACAAAATCAATATTTGCTTAATTTCATATTAGTGTTCACAAAGAAAATATATAATAGTGTCACTAGCATTTTTTTTTTTTTGTTACTTACCACATTGGTCTTGGTTTTTTGAATGGAGTAACAACATCTTTCTGCCTCCAAAATCCAATCCACAGCCGAAGGAATATCAATAACGTTTTCATACTTGAATGGTGTTTGTGTTGTTATTCCCAACCCTTGCGAATGTGAACCTTTGTATCCATTATGGGAAGATATAAAGTTCTCACTTTGGTCGGCTAGGTGATTGATGCCAGTAGCATTGGAGGATTCAATGAATTCAAAATTGTTTTTGAATATCAGGAAACGTTTTGAATCTCATAGTCAGGGTATAAGGGAGTTAGAACAAATTTTACAAATATAATTAAATTTTACTTGGGAAAACATAACTCACGTAGAACTTCTTTCTAGGACATCAAAATAAAAATTTACATCCATTAACAAGTGAAAAAAAAAATATTAAAGAGCATGACATAGCAGAGTATTTTAATTAATCAAGTAGAGGAATTCATGGCAATGCCACATAGGCCTTCTTGGGCATCCATGGCAGCAAATACTGCTCGTATGTACAAGAATAACGATAAAATTGAAGGAAAGGAGAAACCAATGTAAATGTAATAACGCATGAAGTAATTTAGTGTCTGAAAAATTAAAAATATTACAAGAACCGATGACATTGCAAAATAAAGTAAATTTGAAACAAAAATTATCATTTCAACCCTCGCGAATGTCAATCTTCTATGAGTCCAGTATAGGAAGACATAACTTCCTCATTGGTTAGGTCAGCAAAGCGATTGATGCCAAGCGTCCAAGATTGGTTGCCAGCAGCATTGAAGGATTCAATGAATTCAACTTTGTTTTTGAATATCAGGAAACGTTTTTGCATCTCAGCAGAATCCTTGTATACTTTACCATATTCTTTCATCCACTGCTCAAATCTTTGGTACATGGCTGCATCATCAAGGTTGCCTCCTGTGGCCAATTAAAACAAAAAAACTCCTCGTCTTCATACACCATCACCAAATAGATAAACAAGATTTAAAACCTAGATTAATTTCGATCAACTTAAATTATTTATTTAATAATGTTTTGTATCATTTCTTATCTCGAATACCCCTTTTGCATGTCACATTCAATAATTAATCAAAACTATAACTTTAAAATCTGATTTAACGTATTCCAATCAAATAGCATTAACCTAACAGTGCTTTTCACGCCGCCGATCCGATTCCTAGGTTTTCGTGAAAATTAGCGGACACACGAGAGAGAAAGCGAAACGAAAAACTCTGTAGGTTCGATTTCGATTATTGCGGATGCATAAAATGGAATGAAAGTGATTGATCGGGATTTAAGGACATTAAAAGACGGGAAAAAAATGGATCGGAAAATTACCGGCGAGGCCACGGCGGTGGATGAGTTGAAGGGGAGTCTTGGAAGTGGAAAGACCAATATGGATTAGAGATGCGGCTCCCCGCGCAAATGAGGCCATGACTTCTGCGAAGGAAAAGAGAGAAAGAGGACACTGTTGTGGTGCCGCGGATGCTATTCGAGGAGAGCTTTTAAAATGCGTATTGATGTCATTTCCTTTTAAATAAATACCAAATTTATTCCATTTGTATATTGATAAATTTATCCTTTTGATTATGATAAATATAATTTTAATTTTTTCAAATATTCTCACAAATTCAATATATTAATTTGTTACACTTTTACATGAATTTAATTTAATGTTTATTTTTCAAGAATTAATTTTTTAGTATTTCACATTTTTTATCTTTTATAACTATTTATTTTTTATTTTATACTATTTTAAATATATTTGTCTTCTCCCCATGTGTTAATAATAGTTTTATTCATTGGATGAGTTTACCTATATTCCTATTTGACACCAAGGCTTGGATTAGATCCATATTTTAAACCCAAACTCCACAAAATTCAAATCCAATAGCACATGGTACGAGATCAAGTCAATCTAACTTGGTGGTTGAAAGTATTAATATTAGGAAATGTCTTTATACACCAATTTTAAGCCCAATACACCCATATGAAATGGTGAAATTCCGTAAACACCCTTGCTTATAAGGCTAACTTAGTTCACTCACCATTCATTTTGTTCTTCATGCGCATCTCCTCTCTTCTGTGTCTTCTGTGATTATCACTCCTTGGTGTTTTTCGAATTTTGCTGGTGCTCTGTTGTGGTTGTTGGCTGATGCTTGTGTCGTGGTGATTGTTTCCGACGTCCGCTGTGAGTGGTTCCTCCCTTTCGCTTTCTTTATGGTTTTTGGATGACACGAATTGGAGAATCTGTAAAGTGCATACAAATTGAGTAATGCGTGGGAGGTTTACGGATTGACCAATCCGTATCGTTATTTTATTTTAATTATTCAATTTTAAATTTTAATTATGAAATGATGGTTAAATAATTTGTTGTTTTTTGGTTATTTTACATATTTAGCCTTTAGGAAGTTCATGAAATTAGAATATATAATTATATTGTTGTATTAATGATAATAGTAGTGATGCTTGGTTGGATAGAAATGTTTTATTTTTCTTATATATTATATTAAATAGAAATAGAGAACAAAGTAACTAGAAAAAGATTTATGAACTTAATAATATCAATCCCTCGTGTTTGAGATGTCGGCTATTGGGATGAGTATGCCAAGTTGAGCGGCCTACATAGCGTGCATGTGTGCATGCAGGACGTAACTTAGTTCTTGTTGCCGGACGCTTGTATACTGGGTTCGTTACCCGGGATTGTACTTTGGAGTTGTTGAGCTCAAGTTACTGATAGAGAGAGAGTTACTGGGTTCCCTAATCCAGATAAGCTCGTGCTTTCTCGAGAAAAGAGTCATCGGGTTCCCTAATTCGTATGAGCTCGTGTCTTCTCGAGAAAAGAACCATCGGGTTTCCTAACTCAGATGAGCTCATACCTTCTTGGAAAAAGAGCCATCGGGTCTTCTACCCAGATTAAGCTTATCTTCTTTCTTGAGGACTACCAGGTTTCCTTACCTGGGTTTTTATTTAGAGCCTGTAAGCCCAAGCTCTTTCTTTGAGAAAAAGTTATCGAGATCCTGACTTAAACAATTGTTTCTTTTCTTTCTTTGGGAGCTACTGGGATGTCACATAGGAGGGGGTGTAAATTGGAACTCGGATGAGAGAGGGGTGTAGATAGTACCTTTTCAAATCCGAGGTTACGCTTCTTAAGTTAGTGTTAGTGAAGAAATCGGGTTTGTATGTGTGACCGGGTTATCGCTTAGGGAATCTATATATTTAGCGCTATCTGTTATAATCAATTGCAACGCTTATGTAATTGATTGCATAGTGGTGAGTCTGTCCTTAGTATTTTATAGAAACCCAAGGATCCCCTTTACCGACCTTGTCCAATCTCTACCGACCTTGTTCGCCCTCGTTCGACCTTGTTCGGATTCTTACTTTAAGAAAGTATATCTAAGAGCCAGTCCGGACACCTAATACTTTACACCTATTCACTTGTTTCTAGTATTTGTGAATGACATATGTGATTATGTTGAGGTCAGCCTATGTGATGGCTTGAGATATTAAATGCATTGAAACCATGGGGGGTGTATGGCATTACCCTAACAAGGACGAGTTGATCCTGGGCCAAGCCATACATTGATGGTGCCCATGGTAATCTAAATGCATTTGGATATAATTAAATACCCATGGGGGTGTATGGCATGATCCTAGCCAGGATGAGTTGATCCTGGGCAAGGCCATACATTGATGATGCCGTGGAGATATTCTATGTATAGATGTGAGATGTCGGGATCAGGTTGTTAACCTTGCAAGGACCCCGGTCAGTGCATCAGTGGGCCCGAGAATGGGTCAGTGTATGTGTACATGGGGGGTGTATGACATTATCCTAGCTGGGACGAGTTGATCTTGGGCGAGGTCATACATTGGTGGTGCCCATGTACATACTTCATGCATGACAAAAATAGGATGGTTGACTATAGAGTGCAAGAAGTACTGGGGGTCACGGTTGTAGGGATAGCCTTCTGACACCCATTTTGGATGATCACCATAAGGGGGTGAGACCCGTGCATGACAGAGTGACCCCGATGTGTTGCAGCAATCATTTGTACCATGGATTTGGCCTATTTCTGGAGATGGTATCACATTGCATGCTGAGAGAAAAGTCAAGGGCATGCATCATGACTAGTTCTTATAAGATGTACTGTGATTTGTTGTTGGACGTGTTGTCCATGATTAATTGTGTGCAGAAATACTTGAGTATTGTTGTATTATTGATGATCGTATTGTCTTTTCTTAAACTAATGTTATCCACTATTTATTATTTTACATGATGAACTCACCTTTGCTTTCTTGTGCTGTGTGTTTTTGGTACCTGTGATGATCACAAACCGTGTTCGTGTGAGCAAATAAGCAGTAGCAAGCAGAGATACTTTCTTTTGTTGAAGCCGCCAAGTAGCCAAGATAATGTTAGATTAGATCTAGGCCTATAAATGTATTTTGATGTCGGGATAGCATTGAACCAGACCCCGACCATGAGTTGTACCGTGACAACTCATTCTTAGTTAGTTAATCATTTGTTTCCTTTGAGAATTTTCTACCCTTCAGACATGGTTATTTGTAATCACCACCAAGTTATGTTCTTATATAAAAATATTACGAGGTATTTCATCATTGAATAATTCGTGTTTTAATTCTTGATATTGATTATGTTCACGCGAAGAATTTACTACTATTTTTATAATCAACTTAACTGGATTTTCAAATATAAATTACAATTAAAAAATATATGATTAAATGTATGATACAGTAGCAACAAGGTGAGTCATTACAGGGGATGCTATTCATGAGGATGCTTCTGTTCATGACCGACGTGTGGAGCCTGATATCCCTGGCATGGATGATGCAGGTGATGAAATACAGTCTTATCAAAGTGGCTTAGAGGTAGGGATGGCAAAATAGGCCTGGCCCGGCAGGCCGTCCCGTTTAGCCCACGAAAAAATGCGGGTTGGGTTGAGATTTTGAGCCCACGTTCATTAAATGGACCGGGCCAACCCGACCCACAAAAATGTGGGCCAAATGTGGGTCAGGGTCAGGCCAGCCCACCGGGCCAACAGTCCACCAATAAAAAATAAGAAAATATTTAATAGCTAATTAAATGAGCGGCTTAGTTGGAGAGTGACTACGAAGGAGTAAGTGATTTTGAATCCTTAATCTTAATACTTTTTTATTTGGAACCTAATAATGAGCTATACTACATGTGCAAATATGTTTTGGTTGCCTATATCATTGTGAAGCAAATTTCTAAGAATTGACTTAGGAACTAATTGAAAATCATTATTAGACATGTATTCCCTGTTTGTTTTTGCTTCTATTAGGCATGTATTTTATATTAAAAATCATTTTTATAAGATTAAGTTAGTACATTATTAATTTTTTGTATAAATAATTACATTTGAATTTTTTTAATATTTTTTTTTACCTTTTTTTTAAAAAATATTTTTTTTAAGTGGGTTGGTCCGCTGGCCCACTAACTCACCTTAAAGTGGGGCAGGCTAATATTTTTAGCCCACTTTGTAAAAGTGGGCCAGCCCGGCCCGACCCATTTTTTTAGTGGGTTGGGCATGCCCGACCTGTTTTTTGGTGGGCTGGCCCACTTTGCCATCCCTACTCGGAGGATTGTTTAGTGTTGACAAAGTACGCTGAACATGTGGCTCTTCGAGTGTGGGAATGACAGGTAGTTATATGTTTCCTTCATAACAAATTGCTTTTTTTAGACCATGTAACTATTATGTAATTGTTCTATGATTAATATGTTTGCAGGAACACCCTGAGTTAAAATTGGCTTCCCACGGAAGAAAAGTTCACAAATTTGAGCAGCCTGCACTAGAGATTGAAGGATTGGTTGTTGTTACGGGCTTGGCCCCTTTGATTTGTTGCTCAGTCAAGACCGAAGAAATGAGATTGCTCTCGACTTTCGTGGAGAGATGACACTCTGAGACAAGTAGCTTTCATTTGTCCGTCAGGGAGTTGACTATCACCTTGGATGATGTCGCGTCCCTATTGCATGTCCCCATCGTAGGAGATTTATTATCGTTTGACATGATTGATGTTGGTCAGGTCGTACATATGCTTGTTGAATTGCTTGAAGTATTTGCAGAAGAAGTTGGAGTGGAGATTAAGCAATGCCATGGGGGATATGTGCGTTTGTCTTGGCTGCGAGACTTATATGCTGTGAAATGTCAATCAATGAAGTGGATTCCAGTGGCCAGAACGTACTTGCTTCATCTGGTTGGGTGCACTCTCTTTGCCAACAAGAGTGCCACACATATCAGTGTGGTATTCTTGAAGGCATTTCGCGATCTGGACCAATCGGGAGGATATCCTTGGGGTGCGACTGCTCTGGTTCATATGTATTCCAATCTTAACTACGCATGACAGTATCACGACAAACATCTTGCCGGTTATGTCACACTCTTGTAGGTAATTCCTTTCGCTGTTGACATAATTATCCATTGGAGAATCCATAGAGTGCATACAGACTACTCAATCTATATCGTTATTTTACTTTAATTATTCAATTTTAAATTTTAATTATGAAATAATGGCTAAATAATTTGTTGTTTTTTGGTTATTTTACATATTTTAGCCTTTAGGAAGTTCATGAAATTAGAATAGATAATTATATTGTTGTATTAATGATAATTGTAGTGATGCTTGGCTGGATGGAAATGTTTTGTTTTTCCTATACATTATATTAAATAGAAAAAAAGAACAAAGTAACTAGAAAAAGATTTATGAACTTAATAATAGTTATTGTATAGGGATCATGTAAAAAGCTAGATGTTTCAAACTGATGAAGAGAAAGACTTAGGAAGTATTATTAATGAATAGTTTATGCCTTATGAATTGAGGTTCATAGTACACCAATATATACACGTAGAATTGCTAAGTTGTCACTGAATTACTTTCTAAAGAACCCTCAATATTGCCAAAATAAGGCAAGTTGAGAATTTCCTTGATATTCATTATTCTCGGAAACTCCATAATTATGGTTGTTTCTTGCCTATCATCGGGAGTCAATAATTGATCTTCTTGAGACTTGAATCTTTGGAACAGTGGCCAAAATGCCATATTTTAAAAAAAAATTTGGCAAAATGCCACGTATTCCGTACTTTTTGCCAAAATGCCACGAGGGCTAATTCGTTGCCCAGCTGGGGGAAATAGGCAAGGACACGTGGCCTGGTGCGGTTGGACTGGCTAGGCAAGCAGGCGACGCGTGTAGTTCGCTGGAGGGGGAAGCAAATTACGCTGTTGCTGACGTGTCACGCCATGGGTAGTTCGCTTGACGTGGCAGCGGATTACGTGGCACATGCAAGCTGCTCCACCTAATTCGCTAGTAGGCCCAGCGAACTACACCTAGCTAGCCCACTATTTAAACCCCCCTTCCCCTATGCCTCTCCCTCACTCCCACTATCACTTTCAACCAATTTTCTTCCTCAATCTCTCACTTTACTCCCTCAATAGTTTCTCCACTTCCTCATAAGGTTATTTTTTCATTTTTGAGTTATTTTGTTTGTGTTTTAAATATTCAATATATTTTATATTTAAATAGTTGTAGATATTATATGATATTTAGGTTGGAGATTTAAAACATTAGGTTAGAGGATGATTTTAAACATTAGGTTAGATGATCTTTAGTGTTAGTTTATAATTATTAATTTTGTAGGATATATTATCAAAATATAGGAATATTTTGTTAGTTTTATAATTGTTAAGTTTCAGACATTCATTTATTTAAATGAATATTGTTATAGAATATTTATCAAAAAATTATAATTAAAGATTTGATTTAATAAAAAATAATAATTAAAGATTTAATAAAAAATAATAAGTAAAGATTTAATAATAATTAAAGGTTTGATTTAATAAAAATAATAATTAAAGATGTAATAAAAATAATAAATAAAGATTTAATAATTAAAGATTTGATTTAATATATAGTTTATAATTATTAATTTTGTAGGATATATTAACAAAATATAGGAATATTTTTTTAGTTTGTAATTGTGAAGTTTAAGAAATTCATTTATTTAAATGAATATTGTTATAGAATATTTATCAAAAAATTATAATTAAAGATTTGATTTAATAAAAAATAATAATTAAAGATTTAATAAAAAATAATAAGTAAAGATTTAATAATAATTAAAGGTTTGATTTAATAAAAATAATAATTAAAGATGTAATAAAAATAATAAATAAAGATTTAATAATTAAAGATTTGATTTAATATATAGTTTATAATTATTAATTTTGTAGGATATATTAACAAAATATAGGAATATTTTTTTAGTTTGTAATTGTGAAGTTTAAGAAATTCATTTATTTAAATGAATATTGTTATAGAATATTTATCAAAAAATTATAATTAAACATTTGATTTAATAAAAAAAATATATAGTAACATTTTATAAATGAATTAAATTAATTATAAAATTCAATAAATTTAATAACAATCTCGACTTTCTATACTCATCTTCCTCTCCACTTTTCAATCGCTTCCTCCCGTATTTTCCTTTTTTTTTGCAATCTGCAATCTTTCGGCTGTAGGTCGAAAGAGTGCCTGGGCATCCATCCAATACATTCTTTTCGATCTTGTACCTAAACTCGCATCAGATCCCGTAAGAAATATGCGGAGTTGTTCAAGACTTTCAACCTGAAGCTTGCCACCTTTGCTTTGAACTCACACTCGCAGTAACGCGTAAACCATGTCAAACCAAGACCGAGCAATATCCGAACTGAACGGAGTCGAACTTCTCCTAGAATCGTTTTCGACGGATAGCTCGTCTCCTCTTTCGTTTGCTTTCTTTATTATTGCCCGCAACGCAAGCTACATTGTTCGCCACCACCCGAGAAGCAAAACATTCGAGTCCAGGCTTAATATACATGCATAGATAGTGGTCTAATGACATGCAAGGCTAAGGAAGAATTAAAGGAAGTCCATTATACTGAGAGAAGTGGTGATCTCATCTTGCAACTTCAAAGAGAATTTCTCACGGGATTGGTGTAACTGTATTTCTCCCACTCGATGGATTGCAATTAGATCCAGTATCTCTCACAGGTGAAAGAAAGGAAGCAGAGAATGAAGAGAGGCCTTCAAAGCTTAGAATGTCTCCTTTCCTATTATCTGGCAGCTATCCTCTTTCAAAGTAGGCATGAGCACCTAGCCGACTCAGAGGCTTGCGTCAACCAACAAGCCCCAAACCCCAAACCCCGAGGCCGTAAAACATCAAGCCGTTGACCTTGACCATCCTTTACTGATATTGAAGTTGGACTTACTAAGGATGTAGAAAATCTTTCTTCTTGTATATTGAAATTCGAAAGTCTTAAAAAACATAAATAAAATATAAAGAACACAAGTTAAAATATGACTATAATCTCTAACATTTAATATCAAAGGCATCAATGACAGTATATATCAATATTGACACTAAAATGAAATATAATCATATCATATCAATGTAGATTATAATATATAAAAATTTATATTTAATTAGGTCACTACATCTTATATTTATATTTAATTAGGTCACTACATCTTCCAAAATCACTACATCTTATATCATGTTGTGGTTACCTTAATATTTATATTTAATTAGGTCAGTAACATGTGTGTTGTGCATATATTAATTTAATAATTTGTAAAATAGGTGTATGTAAAAATTTTGTAGTGTATTAATGTATTGAATTTATTTGAAAAATTTTCGATATAGAGTAATGGATCACAATGAACATGTTCCATCGACCCCATCGCCTGAGTCTGTGTTGAGTGTGATTGACCCTGGTCCATTCGTACGGAGTCTCCTTACCCTACAGGAGAAACATAATTCCACTTATGTGTGGAATTCCCAGGGTGATCCAACCATGTGGGATCATGTTATTAATGTTAGGCATGCCGTGACACACGATCACCAGGCTATAACTGAGGAGATCCAGTCGTGGCTTAGGCAGGCAGGATTTTATCACGTTACGCATCTGTGCAATCACAAGGTAAGGATATTAAGACCACTGTTAAGTTGCAATTTGTTGTTTTCAATGAATTGTAATGTATATGTTACTGTTTCATATGACGATTTTTTCTTCAGATCAATCATCACCTTGTGTATGTGCTTGTCGAGCGATGGTGGCTGGAGACGCGTACGTTTCATATGACGATGGGTGAGGTGACAATCACCCTAGAGGATGTGCATCATCTTTTGGGGTTGCTGACCGATGGTCATGTTGTGTATGGGCATCACGGACGACAGAACTTTCGAGCTATTATTGGTGATTTGTTAGGGGTTGAGTCGGCTGTCAGCGGTTTGTTGGGACTTCACTATTTATGGGACCAGTTTGGTGATTATGCGACCCACGCCGACACAAAAGTAGGACGCCGAAGATACACTCGTGCATTTATATTACGCATCTTAGGCGGTATGCTGTTTGTTGACACTGCTTCGAGCTTTGTGCCAGCTCGCTACTTGTTACATCTGGATGATTTCCAATGCACGGGAACATTCAGTTGGGGCTCTGCGGTTCTTGCATCCTTATATAGGGAGTTGTGCAAAGCTACCCGTGCATCACGTTGTGAGATGGGTGGATGTGCTTTGTTGTTGTAGTTGTGGGTTTGGACGCGATTCTCAACAGTGTCTCCTAACCTTCCCCGGCTGAAGGATCAGCATGACTTAGACCGCGAGATCTATGGCCATAGGTATTGGTTTTTGTATGTTAGTGTTTTACTGTTTGCTTGTATTGAGACTATATATTCATAATGCTGCATTTTGTTGTAATAGGTTTAATGTATACGATACGCGACAAACCGAGTATACAAACATACGTAGACATCGGCATCATATTGATGTCATGCACCGTCGAGACAACGTTGGATGCCATACGACCTTGTAGACATTGTCCATCCACTGGAGGCTAACATGGCTCAGAGATGGTTGGCGGTTTGTCTGCTTATTTGTTATGAGGTTGTTGTGTACCAGCAGTCGGATAGAGTACTACGTCAATTTGGCTTTGATCAACCTATTCCAGAAGATTCAATCAATTGTAGTGAGCTGCTAACGATCAGTATAACGGGGAAGACAAAAGTTGATTGGACTGAGCGACACGCATTCTTCATAGCCCAATAGGTAGAAAGAGAGTCCCTTGTGCCGCAGAATGTTCAGCCTATGCGGAAAGACGACTACCTATCAGTTAACAGTGAGTACACGCAGTGGTATTACTCTGTTATCCTTCGGTGGATGACCCGCAGAGTCGCGTTACATGCACATGTGGTACACACTTACGTATTATGATATATTTTGGTAGTTAATATAGTTTTTTAATTCACTAATAAAACCTGATGTGCAGACGGATCGAGTCGAGACAGTTGTCCACATGGTTTCACCGAAGGCTCAGGGGTCATTTAACATGATCCAGATCTACTAGGAGGCAGTTCAATGTCTGTTCGCATGCAATGATTTAGACGGATTTACAGATCCTAGAGATACTGCACCCCCACCCGTTGTTAGTCAGACTGAGGCCCCTCCTGCAATGGTTTGTAGAAACCAGCGTGCGCGCCACAAGGGGTTACCGCTTCACCACTCTACTTCGGCAGTTGTGGACACAACTGTTGTTGTACCGCCAGCAAAAGAACCAAAATAATATTTTTTTTATTAAGTATTTACGAAAAAAGGGTTGTTTGCATAATATTTACAGAAATGGGGTAGTGTAACATGCCTAATCCAGGTATGTTACAGCTGCCCCATTTCTATAAATATGGCCCCCCTCACCATTTCCTCATTTCCACCATCTCTCTTGAAGTGCTCTACCTTCTCTCTAGAGTTTCTCGTTGGATATTTTGTGCAGCGAAGCTCTGCTGAATTGTGAAGTTTTTCAGAAAAAATCCTGCTTACAAGTAAGTGGATTTAATTTTTGGCCTCTGTTACAATATTTTTAGTCATGTTGTTATTATTTTAGTTATTTATATTATTAGTGATGCATGTACTTATTATTTAGCAAAATAGATGTTAGGTTACTTAATAATTGTTTTAGTTTAGGGTTTAGGATTTATGTATTAGAAAAATGTTAGGATGATGTTAATTTGTTAGTGACATAAATTTAGGTAGATAGAAAATTGTTTAGGTGTTTGATACTTTAGTGTTTGGATAAAATGATTAGAATTTAGAATTTAGGGTTAATGTGTAGTTATTGTATGAGTGTTAAATTATTAGGGTTTAGGGTTGGGGTTTATGGTAATGGTATGAGGGATTGTGGTTTATGGTTTAGGGTTTGGTGGGCATGGGTACATCGGTTTGAGGGATTAGGGTTTGTTGGGCATGGTTAGGTTGTGTTTAGGGTATGGTCATGTGACGATAGTTTGTGGTGAAGGGTTTAGGGTTTGGTGGGCATGGGACGTGACGTTTGGGCTAGGGTTGGGGTAGGGTTGGGTTTGATGGTCATGTGACGATTGTTTGCGGTTAAGGGTTTAGGGTTTGGTGGGCATGGAATGTGACGTTTGGGCTAGGGTTGGGTTAAGGTTGGTTTGATGGTTCCGGTTGCATGGTTTAGGGTTTGGTTCAGGGTTCGGGGTGTAGTGATTAGGGTTTATGGTTTTAGTTTTTGGTTTTAGGGTTTAGTGTTTAGAAATTTGTTGTTTTAATGATTTGTGAATTGTACATAATTGTTAACATGGATTTTATTTTTGGTGTATCAAGTTACTGATTACATGACTGATTTATCTGGATCTGATTCGCCGCGCTTAGTATCGGATCATGAGGCTGAGTCGATGGATCCGACATCTTATGTGGTACCTACCTCGTACAAGTGGGGCGCTTTGCGTAGGCGTACTCAGCGCACCCATGTTTCACAAGCTGTGTGGAACGAGGGCAAAGTACGACTACTAAAGACTCGATGTGGCAAGCTGTCGGGGGGGCCAGCATATGACAATATTCCTCAAGTCGTTTCTGATATGTTGCATGACGCTGGCTTTCTTCATGTCGCACGCATGCGACATATTCAGGTATGCAACACCTCATATTAGTAATCAAATTTTATTTAACGATAACTATAGTTGTCAATTGATTAATGATATTGTTTTAGATTGATGTTGGGCTGATTAGTGCTCTGGTTGAGCGATGGAGGCCAGAGACCCATACGTTCCACATGCCACATGAAGAGATGACTATCACGTTACAAGATGTGGCTGGTATTTTGGGATTGCCCACGGTTGGCAATGTCGTCACTGGAGTGACTTTGTCCGATTGGCCGGAGGTCATTGAGGACGTTTTTAGTCAAGAACCTGACGACGAAATAGAGCTGACCGGTGGATATCTGCGACTGACTTACTTCAATAGGCATTCTGGGGATTGGGGTCAGTTGGATAAAGATTTTGTTAATGTGACGCGGTTTGCAAAGACGCACATTGCCCGCCTTCTTGGTGCATGGCTGCTCAGCGATCGATCTGGAGGTAGCGTGATGGCAGCACGCTATATCACGTTGTTGGCTGGGGATTTCCCAGAGATCGGAGGATACAGCTGGGCCTCAGCGGTCCTTGCACATTTGTTTAGACAGATGTGTGAGTGTACAGATGCAACCAGAAAGGACATTGGTGGATGTCATATGCTGCTTCAGGCGTGGGCGTGGCTGAGATTCCCACCAATTGCTCCATCTATTCCGCAGCCTACGGACCCACATTCGCATTTTGGACACCGGTATGTGTGACTATATGTTCATTTTATAACAATTTTTACAATTAAGCCCTACATTATTTCATGTTAGTTATTTTGTTAACAGGTTTAACGCTCTACCCCAGTTTAGACCACACGAGGTGGTCTACTACAGGACGGCATTCGATGTCGTCGGTCGGGACAACGTATGTATAGTAATTGTTTAGTAATTGTAAGTTTGCATTTGTGGTACATGTGATTACATAAAACAAGCTAACTTTTTTTTATGTGCAGGTGATTTGGGAACCATATGGGGACTACCATTTCCTTGGTGCATCTGACCATGAGCGATTGTTGTGGATGGCATCAACGCCTATTATCTGCTTCCACACAGTTGAAGCTTCCCAGCCGGATAGATGCATGCGACAATTTGGGAGGGATCAGCCAATCCCACGTCTTGCCATGAAGCTCAAAGGTGTGCACGACTTTTCACTGCGCGGTAAACGAGAAAACAATTGGGTTCGTAAGCTCAGACCGTTTATCAGGCGTTGGCAGGTTAGGGAGCAGCACATCGACCTCCCCCCCCCCAATCCAGGGCTTAATGTCACCAAACCATGAGTACATGGTTTGGTACAGGGAAAATGGGAAGCGATTTATCACTAAGGAGGGTGCCAAGACGGGTCGTAGTGTAAGTTTTGTGTTGATGAATATTTTTTATATTTACATTAATTATCATAATTGACATAGTTGACACTGATGTTTATATATTTGAATTTATAGGTCGATGGGATAGAGATGCTGTACTTGGCGACACTTAAGCAGAATAGGGCGACGTTCGACTTCGATTGGGCCAATTAGAAGTTGGGTTGCTTAATGTCTATCTTCACACAAAGTTGTCAGGTGGAGGAGGCTGGACCACAAGCTCCCGAGACGCAGCTTGAGGAGGAGCCACAATTGTCTCTTCAAGTTGGTCGTCGCAGAAGAGAGGGACGTGGTCTAGAGCGTCGATGGAAACCTATTCAGCAGGTGCCTAAGCCCATTGTTGGTCCCGGGCCTGCCTCCCCGGGTTGTTATATGCCTCCAATTATGTCATCGACATATGGGAGCCAGGTCTTTTATCATGATCCTACTGAGCATACTAGGTCCTACTATTACGCGGATGTGCCTCCACCGGCGGACGCACAGACGCAGGGCCAATATGTGGATGTTGGCTTTGGGAATGTTCCCGCTGATTGGACGCATACCAACGTCGAGCAGATGCTCATGGATTTTGATATAGCCACAACAGGTTGTGGGGGTTGGGCAACAGATGCACCATATGTGCCCGAATCTGCTGAGCATCCTATGCCATTATATGCAGACCAGGGCACTCCATGTCCACCTTCATATGTCCCATCATATGAGGCAGGCCCCTCTCAGGCAGACCCGGTGGAGGCAGGCAGTTCTCAACGACCTCGAAGACGGAGGCAACCTGATCGACAAGCGCGTCATGTGACGTGGCCGCCACCGTCTTAGTTTTAGTCGGTTGCTTGTACCATTCGTTTGTACCATTTATTTTAATGATGTGTAGTGTAACTATTATTTAGGTTACATTTGTTTGTGCTATTTATTTTTTTAAAATAATGCTCAGTCTAAGTATTATTTAGCTTATAATTGCCGTGAAATGCACGAATTCATGTGAATCCCATTTTTTTATGCAAAGAACAGTAAACTCGTAGGTCTGAAGTAAAAAAGAAAACAGAACGTTCATTTGTAATAAGAACGATAATGTAAAACAACATATTCAGCGCACATTTCTCATTCCATCTAGATGTCCGGTTTGCAAAAAATAGCTAAAATTTCAATTGGACAAAAACGTTTCTAGTAGTTCGATTCTGCTATGATCTTCAACACGTCTTCGTCGCTTGTCAACTCTTTTATGTGATATTCGATTGTGTTGTTTGAATATTGTGCATGGCCTGGATGTCGAAAAAACAATTTTCTCACCACCTGACATGTGAATCTCATCAGGGGGAAATCCAACCGGCGCAACTTCCTTGATGACAGCCTTCAGTCTTTCCATGGTGCATCCAGAAGGAATTTGAAATCGTATTAGGTTTGTTCCAGTAAAGGCATAACCCACAAAATCGGCTCTTCGTGGTATGTTCCAACTTCCGTTGTAATATAGCATTACATCATGTGTGGGGATGATGGTGGACTGAAGTAGGTTGAGTATACCATCGGGTGTTCTATTGATGGCACATAAAATTTCAATTGGGTCCGCACTCGACATATTGTCACTGCACCTTAACATTATGCAAACATCATCATCATTTGTGAGTGCCACAGAAGTAAAAAAATAGTGTTGACCTGCATGCAGGGATGGTGGTCGATAATAGATGTTATCAACAAAATGGTCATCAGTAAGAAGAAGGGTGTGCTGCATCCTACTCTTCAGGGTTTGAAACGAACAGTCATCAGGAACTCGCATTGGAATTGGAGTTGCACATTGGAAAGAAACCCCTGTTTCGTCGTGCTTCGTTGATCCATTCCGATAAATGAACGCTAATTTTGAATTACCAATGTTCTGACTGCTGGTTTCTCCTAAGAATGCCATCGTATGCACATTGAATTTTGAGTGCCGACCATGTGAGTTATATAAGACTCAATGGCGCCCAACTTGGGCGTGTGCAATGACGGGGTATTTGTTAGGTGTGTTCAGTCACACCCAACTTGGACGTGTTGAATGATGGCCTATTTGTTATGCGTGTTCAGTCACGCCCAACTTGGGCATGTTGAATGACGCCCAACTTGGGCGTCTTCAATGACACCGAAGTTGTGCATATCATGTCAAACGTTGTTTGACAGTGTGCATTGAACATATTGTTACATCAAATGCATACATTATCAGACAACCAAAAAATCAAACATGATTAGTATTAAAACGTTATAAACAAAAAGTTAATACAAAACTAATATAACATATCGAATAACGTTGTACATTAACATACAATTAATAAAAAAAACATACAACCACTCAGAAAATCATGAAGTCCCCCCATGACTAGGACAAACTCTCCGGTTGTGCCCAACTTGCTTACAAATGCCACACCTCATACGTCTCTGGGATGTTTCCACTTCATCCATCTCGTTACGTATTCTAGTGGACCTTGGATGACCTTTGGCACGCAGCATTGATGTGTCAGGTATGATGACTGGACCTTCACCCGATGGAATGGCCCGTTCATTACCTATTGGCTACCATGACACTAAATATGCTTGCACAAACGTACTTACAAGGAAGACGTCATCCACATACTGAAAAGGATTTTGGCGCACATGTAAAGCAGCAGTTGCGGCATGACTGCATGGGTATTTGAATGCCTTGAACTTCCCACACTGAATATGACTTGTCGCACCCATCATCCACCTGAAATAACGTTCGAGCAACGTTATATCTTCGTACATGGTGCCCTGAAGCCAGGGACTGATTATGCCTCATTGCTTCAACCACATTTTTGCAATATCGTTGTGAATGCTGAAGCTGTTCGGCAGCCGCCTCACCTCTGTCTACAAAATACTGAACTAGTCGGGTGTACGTGTGTAACGCCCCAGCTACAACTAGGGTCATTACCCTACCTTAATCACTATCATTAACGTTAATCATCAGAGTTAAGCAGTTCGGAAGCATAAGAATAAAGAAGACATCATCAAATGTCACTATCATAACTTTTATACATCAAAGTATGGTGAATATACATAAACATCTGTGTCTTTTACAAAACTATACAAATCCCATCTCTCCTCAGGTACAAAACAAAACCAGAGGCAGATACAAAATATTCGAGCCACATGCTCATATCATCTAGCCTAAGGTGTGCAAATCAAAGCTATCCCTGCATAGGCTTCTTGCCTTGGGATCTATCTGCTCCTCCTGAGGAATCACCTGCAAAACATAAGCCCCACACACGGGGTGAGATATAAATCTCAGTAAACTCAGGGCCCTTGAAGGTATTTCCTTTCCCTGGTTCACTTCAACATATATATATAAGCAGCATATCTAATCCATCACACATGGATTCAAACATCAGCACATCACTCTCACAATCATTGATGAGTCAAAGTATCAAATCACATTCACTTGTCAACACCCAGGTGATCCAAACACGGCCACAACCGTTCATAACATAATCAATCTACCCGTAGAGGCTACATCCAGGCATATAGGAGCATCTCCAAGAAGGAGGCTACATCTATATCCTAGGAACATCTCATTGCAGGTCCCCATCACTACCCAGCAGAGGCTACATCTAGCTATGTAGGAACATCTCCAAGAAGGAGGCTACATCTACATACTAGGAACATCTCCAAGCAGGAGGCTACATCTATATAACAGGAACATCTCATATTCTATCCCCACACAATTGCCTGAGGAGGCTACATCTATATACATAGGAACATCTCCCGTGGGAGGCTACATCTATGTAACAGGAACATCTCACATCAGGTCTTACTAAAATCTGTAGTCATCTATCCTACTACCATAGGATTTCATTAATCTCCAGCATCCACAATCACACATATAATCAATCACGCCTTTCACAGGCTGAACAGATCATCATCATGCAATTCAGCTCATACTACCATCTCACATGCAAATCCAACAGTCCATCAGACAGATCATAAGTCAGACAATTCATAATCATGAATATGGTCTCCCATCACGGGATTTAACTTACATTTCAACATATGAAATCAACACATATCATTCCCTATCTCAGGGTACAGTCACATTAATCGATACATATCATTCCCTATCACAGGGTGCAACCACATTATCAGTATCTCAAAGCCATACACATCCATTCAACAGTTAATCACACAGTATACAATTCATATATATATATATATATATATGCAATTATTCCCAATGGGACCATTACTCCATCAAGAGCATGGTGGAACACAGCAAAGGACATACACACAAGGACTAAGAGTTTATCTGCTCTAAGCAAAACACTGGCTTCCCCGGTATCGTGGCTATCACCACCAGAGATATCAGACTCACGTCCTACATAATCAAACACATACCATCAATAACGGTCCTAAGCCGTTCACATGAAAGGAACTACAATCCCTTTCCACATAACATATTACCAATCACTTCACAAGTGATTCACGGACCCTCACTAGGATCCCTCTTGGCCTAACTAAGGCCCCAGAGCCTCTCCTAAGACTCTGCTCAGGCTAATACAAGCATATCCATGCATTAGCCCTACCATGTCCAAGCTCAATCATACAATCCAAAAACAGCTCATGGACAACATCTAAACCATCCCAAGAGTAATTATCATCTATTCTAAGGTTCAACATAATCATGCACTCAGCCCCTTTCTCTATACTTGCATAACTCAGAGCTAAAATCAAACTTCATCAGTAATGATTTCTAAAGGCTCTAACATCATCACAATAACCCCCTGAACATAAGTCTCTACAAGACCTTGGGCTAATTCCAACCCCATCACATATGGGTTACTATTCATGCAAACCCCCAATCTCAAAATCAAATGGAGAAACTTGAGTTTCTTACCCCAACGGCGTCAAAGAAGACCGTAGGACCACCTCCTCGAGCTCTGGTGTCCTTCCCAAGCAATGGGTCTCAGCCACACTCAAGTTCTCAAGCTTTTCTTTGGGGATTTCAAAATCACTCAAAAGGGGTTTTTGAAGAGAAGGGATGAGTGATTCAAGCTTCCAAAGTGTTTCTCTCACAATCAAAAGCCAAAGAGAAGTGTTTTGATCAAGAAATATGGCTCAAGGAAGCTTGGGAAGGTCATCAATGGAGTCTAGGGCAGAAGGAAGAAGAAGAAGGCATTTTCCCCTTCAATTTTCGCATTTTTGGGCTTTAAATAGTCACTCAGCCTGACCCGCGGCGCCCTTGGCGCCGGCCCGGCACTCCCAGCGCCGTGCTCCAGAAACTCCGACGCCATCAGCGCCGCATCTGGCGCTCTCAGCGCCAAGTTCCTGAACCTCTGGCGCGATCCGCGCCGCACCTGGCGCCACCCACGCCAGCTGGAAACTTGGCGCCCCTGACGCCACACCTGGCGCCCATGGCGTGAACCTCCAGTGACCCCGCGCTCCCAGCGCGAACCTGGCGCCACCTTCCAGAAACCCTGGCGCCACCGACGCCACGTCTGGCGCTCTCCGCGCCACCTGGGAAACTTGGCGCCACAGGCGCCACCTCTGGCGCTCCTGGCGCCACTTCCCAGAGACCATGGCGCCCTCAGTGTGGACCTGGCGCTCTTGGCGCCACCCTCCAGTGCTCTGGCGCCATCAGCGCCAGACCTGGCGCCCTCAGCGCCGCAACCCTTACAGGGTTTTCTGCTAAATGCGCCCTTTTGGATAATTAGAACATGATTATAACCTTAATCATAGGGTTAATTACATGCTTAAGATTCAAGGTATTACAACGTGTGTTTCACAATAGCTGTGATAGGCATGTTCATGGCTCCCTTCAACACCCTGTTCACTGATTCAGCCAAGTTTGTTGTCATGTGGTCGTATCTTCTCCCCTCTACATCATATGCACGTGTCCATTTCTCCTTAGGGATGGAATCGATCCATTCCGCAACCTCAGGACTGGTCTCACGAAATCGCGCAAATGCGATGTCAAACTCGACCATAGAGGGTGTATAACCTGCAACATCAAAAAATACATCAACATAATTCTCTTTACAAATTTTTCTAAACCAAAAGTATGATAAATATCAACGTTTTCAGTCACCTAAATTCATGAGGGCCTTCTTCAGTCTTGCATCCTTGAATCTTTGATTAAAATTACTGACGATGTGACGCAGGCAAAACACATGATGCGCAAAAGGTGGTTGCCAACCAGGATGACTTTGAACAGCAGATATAATGCTCCTGTGGTGATCTGAAATGAGGCATATATTTTTGCATGCGAGTAACGTGGAAGCGAATGTTAGAAAGGAAGTAATTCCAAGCTTCCAACGTCTCCCCCTCAACAATGGAAAATGCCAAAGACACACATTCATTATTCCCATCCTGAGTTGTGGCAACCAACAATTTTCCTTTATATTTGCCATATAAATGAGTCCCATCAACTTGAATGATGGGCTTGCAATAGTTAAATGCCTCGCAACACTGTCCAAAAGTCCAAAAAATGCGATGAAACACGCGCTTTGCCCGTATCAGTCGATTTGCACCGAAGTAATCATTCGTCTGAATATCAAAATAAGAACATGGGGCAAAATGAAGCATGTAGTTACACCACCTAGGCAAGAATGCATAAGATTCTACCCAGTCCCCATAAACCATTGTCATTGCTTTCTGCTTCGCATACCAGGCCTTTCGATAAGAAACTTTAAATCCATATGTGTTGGTAATCCTCTCCTGAACCAATGAGATTGACACTGATGGTTCCTCCTTAATCATTCCTAACAAAAAACAAAAGTAACAATCACATCAACAACATGCTTTGAAAACAAATATGTTTTCGAAATGCATCATAGTGAATTAAAACATACCAACAACCAGTGCAGCAATTACGTTAGAATCAAGCTGTCTGTGACCCTGTGAAATATGATCATTCAAGCAATTGTGTTTTCCACCCCATTTTGAAACAACCCACTTTTCACAGAAAATTGGTTTAATAACCCTAACCCTCCAAGGGCAACCATCGGTATGCGCAACACACTTCATGGAAAACTTGTCAGGCTTGCTCTCAACCACAGTTGCTTCTTGACGCTCCTTCATCAAGTTATGCTTCACTGCTATTTGTGCGTCCTTTTTCGAGTCAAATTCTTGTTTAACAAACAAATCATCCCCTAGTTGCCACGGACCCTGCACTGATCCTGAACCCGAACTAGAACCAGAACCGCTAAAAGAGTCTTGTTCGGGTGGGTAACTCCAATCAATATATGTATAATGAGGAATTCCTTGCCAGAAAGGAATCGCCCCAGCAGCTGCACATTCAACGTCAGTTTAATTAACAATATCGACTAAAAAGCACTACCAACATAAATTCTTACCAAAAAATGAATCACTTAACGTTTATAAGTATCCAGCTAAAAAGTAACTAAAAAGAAATCAACTTAAACCCTAAACCCTCAACCCTAAACACTAAACACTAAACCCTAAACCCCAGCCAAACCCTAAACCCCAACCAATCCCTAAACCCCAACCAAACCCTAAACTAACCACAAAGCCCTAAACCCCAACCAAACCATCCAAACCCTAAACACCATGTACGCCTTCTGACACAACCGTAACCCCTCACCAGAATACCCAAACCCTAAACCCCAACCAAACCCTCCATAACCCTGTACTATCAATCCTAAATTCGAACCCCTAACTATTTAACCCAAACAATAAAGCACAAACACTTGCGGTTAAACAACATACACCTAAACAATTTACTATACAAAACAAAATTCTACCATCCTAATTCATTTAGTCAACAAACTTAACTAACAAAATAACATCATTTAATGCACATTCTGTGGAAAATAAGAACCACTCACACTTAACCAAGAGGGGGGGTGAATTGGTTAACCTTGGTAAACTTAAAATTTTCTTTCAACAATATCAAAATTTAAAATCAGAGTTTAATTCCCTTTGGATCTTAATCACAGAATCAATTAAAACTTTATCCAAAATCAATCCAAGATTTGTAATACTTCAAGAATCAACTTCACAAAGAAGAAAACACAATACACAAGATATCATTCACACAATATATGATGTAAATTGCAGAATATAAATCAAGAGACAAGATTTATACTGGTTCACCTCAAAACCTATGAGGATACATCCAGTTTCTTCTACTCAACACTAGAGTAGATTTCCACTATTGCAATTATGTTTCTTACAAGCAAATACAATCTTCTCTTCCTCAACCCTAGAGGAAGTTTAGAGATCTAAAACCCTTTTAGACCCTTAGAAGCTAAACTCACACTGAGAAACCTACTTAGTTGTCTTTGGAGATAACCTATCTCCCTTGTAGAAACTCTATCCCCTCTTGCAAGAAATCCCAAATACAATAGAATCAACAAAATACAAAGTTAATACAGAAAACTTAATACCCACAAAGAATTAGGAAAAAAATCACCTGATGATCCAAGATTGAAATGCAAATGAATGACAGAACTCAGGTTGAATGCAATTCAAAATATGCAGAACAACTTTCCTAGACCTTTGTGAAAAAGTAGTTTGCTTCACTAACAAAACTAGTAACCCATGGATGGCTTAGTGGAAGCAAAGCTCAAATAACCCAGAAGAATGCCTTATTGATCTCTTTGTAAGCTCAGAACATCAAACAATTTTAATATCAATCTCAATCTCTGTTATCTTCTATCACAAAAGGCAAGGGTTATATTTATAGTTATTTTCGTAACTAAAATAATCGATTAAATAAGCTCCAGACGCTATTGTAATCGATTAAAAGTGACCTTTGGATTTCCAGAATCTTAACAAACGGGTCAAATAATCGATTAACCCGTGGTGTAATCGATTACACCAGTTTAAGCAAAATTCCCGTTTAAGTAAAATAATCGATTGCATTACATGGTAATCGATTAAGCCAGTCCAAGCCTAAATCTGGATAGTTAGAAGAATCGATTATAATCCATCGTAATCGATTAAGCCAGCGTGAGTGCAAAACATGATTTAAACTATATAATCGATTACAATGAGTGATAATCGATTGAGCCAGTGTAACGCCCCAGCTACAACCGGGGTCATTACCCAGCCTTAATTACTATCAATAACAATAATCATCAGAGTTAAGCAGTTCGGAAGCATAAGAAAGAGGATGACATCATCAAATGTCACTATCATAGCCTTTATACATCAAAATATGGTGAATATACATAACAATTGTGTCTTATACAAAATTGTACATATAACAATCCCCTCAGGGTACAAAACAAACCAAAGGTGAATACAAAACATCAGAGCCACATGCTCATATCATCTAGCCTAAGGTTTGCACATCACAGCTATCCCTGCATAGGCTTCTTGCCTTGGGATCTGTCTGCTCCTCCTGAGGATTCACCTGCAAAACATAAGCCCCACACACGGGGTGAGATATAAAATCCCATTAAACTCAGGCCCTTGAAGGTATTTCCTTCCCCTGGTTCACTTCCAAACATAAACATAGAAATAGTATATCCAAGACATTCATTCTCAGATTCAACACTGGAATCTCAACCATACCATCAATCCTCAGAAATCTCAATTCTCATTCACCTGACCACAACTAGGTGCCTCAAACACGGCCTACAATCGTTCATAGCATAAATCACTACCTGACCACAATCAGGCTATACTCATGGCATACCGCCATTCATCACATCCAACCCTATCCTGCAGAGGCTACGTCTAGATATATAGGAACATCTCATCTCAGGAGGCTACATCTATATACTAGGAACATCTCATGCCAGGATTCAATCATCTACATGAGACTACATCTGTATATATATAGGGACATCTCCACTTTAGGAGGCTACATCTATATAACAGGAACATCTCATGTGTCTAGCGGAGGCTTCATCTGTATATATATAGGAACATCTCAATCAAGAGGCTACATCTATATATAACAGGCACATCTCCTTCTAACGAGGCTACATCTGTGTATATAGGAACATCTCTGTTCAAGAG
>PYAF01000931.1:1629-17544 GCA_007407185.1 Glycine tomentella
TCTGATCATTCCTAAACATCCCAGAGTATTTATAAAATTTCCTCCTTCATCTATCTTACTAAAATGCCTAGGGACAATTTGGTCATTTCTAACATGTCCAAGGGTATTTTCGTCATTTCCCTTAAATCCTTATGTACTATCTCTAGTTAACATTTTACCCTCATATTTGACTGTGATTACAAAATTTTGGGGTGTTACAACGGCGCTGATAGCGTGGGATCCCGCGCTGATCGCGCGGGAGTTGCGAAACAGAAGCTCTGATTTTGCTTGTGGCGCGGTTCGCGCGAGGTCTGGCGCGACCCGCGCAGGACTTCAGATTTGCTTTTCTCCCTTCTTTGGCTTTAATTCTCCTCCTTTAAGCCTTAAAATGCACAAATGGTGATGAAATGAGATTAAATTAAATATAATAATAAACTAACTAATTTTATTCTAATTCCTAACTTATTTATCTAAATTATAATCTAAAACTAGCCTAAAACTAAGATGTGTTTGCAACACATCAAGGGTCCACTTCTGTGCTCAGACACTTGCTTTGCAAGCTGTCCAACCTGAACCTTGAGATTTCTAATGGAAGCCTCAGTGTTCTTTTGATTTGAAATGGACATCTGCATAAACCGAGTTAGAGTATCTTCCATTTTTGATATTCTATTAGGCTGAGCTTCTTCTTGTTGTTGATCCCTATTTGAAGAACCTACATAAGAGTTGTTAGAGGGACATGCAAAAGAAGAGTCAGTAGGACCATAATATGCATTTTCATATTGCTGCTTCCAGCCATAAGAACTTTGACCATTTCTGTAACTTTGGTAATTTCCTTGGAAGTTCTGTTGAGGTCTGGTCTGATTCTGCATATAATAAGCCTCTTCTTCTTGTTGTTGGCTATCACCATTTAGTTGAGGAAGTTGGCCTATTCGTTTGGTCAAGGCCTCTATTTGTTGAGTCAAGATCTTATTCTGAGCTAGAATTGCATTTTGAGTATCTAGCTCCATTATAACTTTTCTTTGCATCGGAGATCTCTCATGATGAGATTGGTAATCACTAACTACTATGGAGTCAATGATTATAATTGCTTCCTCCGGGCTCTTTGACATCATTGTACCTCCAGCTGAGGCATCAAGAATCATCTTGGTTTGGTGTCTCAAACCACTATAGAAAATATGTAACTGTGCAATATCATCAAAGTTATGGTTTGGACACTTACGCAGTAAAGATTTGAATCTCTCCCATGTTTCACAGAGAGGTTCATTATACCCTTGGGAAAAAGTAGCAATTGCTGATTTTGCATTTATGAATCTAGATGGAGGAAAGAATCTGGCAATAAATTTCTCCTCTACTTCTTCCCAAGTACTAAGACTTTTATTAGGTTGGGATTGAAGCCATACCTTTGCCTTACCTGCCAAGGAGAATGGAAATGCTCTGAGATAGATAGCTTCAGCATTTGCGTCAGAGGCTCCATGGTACTGCACAACTCCATGAAGGTGGACAAATAAGTGTATGGATCTTCATGATCTAGTCCGACAAAAGGATGTGATCCAATTAGACTGAGTAATACGGGCTTCAATTTCACAACTTTTTTACTAAAAGGAGGAATGACTATGCTGTTGTAATGCTTTGGTCCTTGTTGATACGCATAGTCACCCAGAGTCCTCCTTTGTGGTCTATTTTCCTCTCCTCCTCTATCAGCCATATTTAGAGGTGGCTTTACTAGTGACGGAGAATCAAAATAGAAGATTTACTCGGTAGCTCTTTGGTTGTTTGTTTATTTTTCCTTTATGGTAATTTCTAAATTAAATATCGATGTAGATGTAAGAAATTTACCTCAAAAAGGAAAAAGACAAACTTTGCAAGAATTTTGTAAGTACCGAGGTTAGTAAAATAAAACAGAAGATAATTTATACAAAATTAAAAATAACAAAAGAAAAGAAAAGTCCTATTCAACTGAGAAATTAAATTTGAAAAACTGAGCGAGCGACTCAAGTCCCCGGCAACGACGCCAAAAACTTGTTAGGAATTTTCTCAGCAAGCGTATCGTTCTATCGTTGTAAGTTTCAAATTTATAAAGATCGTCTCCACAGGGACTTGAGCTTACTTAGTTAATCCAACAAAAATTAAACAGTTGAATAGATATGTACAAGTAGGTCGAATGATATTTCATTTGTTAATGCAGGTAAAGTAAATTAACTAAACTTAACGAAAATGAAAATATATTTATGAGAAAGCGGGATTGGATTTCATCATTCTTAACATCCTATATTCAATTAATATTTACCATGCATAAATCACCGTCTATTCTTATTGATGCACACTAGGTTACCTTGAATCGATTCCTTGCATCCAAGTTCTAAGGATATTTTACCGAATATCGATCCCTCGCATATTTAAGTAAATTACCCCAGCGTTAAGAACTATAATCGCGTGCTTTTATGCAATCGAAACATTATGCCCTATTCCTAGCAACGTAACGTAACGAGTAATTTCATTCAGTTCAAACCCTAAGATTACTTTCCAGTCTCACTTCGGATTTAAGCTCGTGATACTAGTGACCAAGTAGGATCAAGCATTAAGCACAGAACGAAACTACCAATAAGAAATAGAACGATTCATGCATGAATATAAAAAGAAGTATAGGGTTAAGAAGATTACATCCAACCTCTAAGAAGCTAGCCCAACATGGAGAGAACCTCCTCTCGGAAAGAGCAGCTGAACGTTCCCATCCTCGCTTCTCTCCGGCAGAGTTTCCACGCTTAACCTCACTTCTCTCACTTTCTTAACCTACTTAAACCTACTATTTAAGTACCTAAACCTATGAACAAGCTAAGGAACAAGAAAGGGAGGAAAACCTCCAAACATGGCATGCCATCCTTCTCCAAACCGTGGCCTATTTATAGATTTTGGGGGCACCAGCATGCTTCACTCACCCAGGCCACTGATTTTGCCTATGTTCACTCGCCTGGGCGAGTTAATCTGATCTTCTTTCGCCTGGGCGAGTTAAAGTCTGAATGTTGAAGAAAGCTTTGGGCCATGTCGGTTTCTGGGCCTGAAATGCTTGTTGCACCTCCCATGCTTGCTATGTAACCCTCCTTGCTTGCTTTGATATTCCGAAAGCTTCGGAAATCCATGGAATCTATCCAAATACAAAGCACGATTGAATTAATCTTCCGAAACATTTTAAACATGAGTATAAGGTGCTTATTAACTAGGTTTAGGGAATTTTACCAGCCAAATGAAAGAAATCAAAAGATAAGTGTCAATATTTTAAACATGAAATTAACTGAAATGTGGCACTTATCACCCAACAAGGCCACTACCCATTTAATGACAACGTAGAGCACTAGAAATGCTTTGTTGCCCCAGAACTAGTTAGGTAAATGACTAGATCATCCTATTAAATCTATTTGGTTTCCGTATGTATTTCCTTTCGTCTCGGTTACCTTCCCATAAAACCTAGGGTAAGGAAACGTATCAACCATTGCAGTCTAGGGTAAGCTTTAATGTGAAATAGGGAGTCTCCAATTTTACTGACTCTAAAGGCAAATCATCTCATGATTTCTTTTACTATGCATAGATTCCCGAGTCCCGCAAATGTCATCCTGATTTCTTCGATTTGCAGATAACCTAATCTCTCACAGAGATTTGTCGAATCCCTTCAGCTAGTCACCCTAGACTCGTGTTCTTTCAGGACATGCCCAAAGGTATACCTATGTGTTTCCTTGTTTCAGGCAAACGAGGTATACAATCAAAACATGTCTTTTAGAACACAGTCTAGGTGAAAACTTCTGGTCTAAGGAAACACACACCCAAATAATAAGAGATTACTCTAATGATACTATCTGTGAGATTTCCTCATAGAGTATCTTTGTGGGTCTGTTCAGTGCAAGCTATGCCCTTATAGGTTCACCCATGACTTTAGCTAAGACATCTCCATGTCTGTAGCTCATGAGGTATTTACCTTGTATCTGCATACAAGTAGATAAGCCATGCTAGTCTTACCCGAGATCATTGATCCCCATTCTCAGTCTCTAGACTAGGAACTTAAATTTAGGAGTAGACATCTGGTATCCTTGAATCTTCATGATCGTGATCCCATCACTGATACTCAAGAGATACCTATTCTATTCCAAGGGTTTTATCCAGTTAGTCATATATTAATAATGATATCGAGACAGAATATGAAACAAGATAAAGAGTGCTTATAATTTATTCATGACAATATGAAAAGTACATGCACGTACTAATCTAATGAAAAGATTGTCTCTAGGACATCCATATACTAACAGTCGCAGGTTACATATTTTATAAAAGAGATCGTCTCCATAGGGACTTGAGTTACTAAGTTTTTCTAGATAAAAGTTAACAGTTCAATTAGCTACATACAATAAATTTAATTGAAAGTTCATAGTTTAACGGAAATAATGGAAATAATGCGTCGAAAATATGGATAATTACAAAAATAAGTAAAATGAATTTAATTAATTCAAGAGGAGCATAGGATTGGATTTCATCATTCATACCCTCAGTATCTAAATAATATGAATACATATGAATCATTTTCTAACACTACTGATGCACTCATTAATTCACCCCGAATCGATCCTTCACATTTGAGAATCCTGAGGATATTTAACAAATATCGATTCCTCACAAATGAAATAAATATCCCAGCATTAAAATCATAATCTCGTGCTATTTGCAATCAAAACGTTATGCTCTATTCCTAGCAATGTAACCTAAAGAATAAATTCATTCAGTTCAAATTCTAAGACCATTTTTCAGTCAAAACTTAGAATCCAATTTCATGAAACAAGTGATCAAGTAGAATTAAACATTATGAACATAATGAAATCGCCAGTAATGAATAGAAACTAGTCGATCATTGTTTAGAGCACAAGATCAACAAAATAAATGATTAAGGATACGATCCACCATCACTTCTCTACAGCTCCAGCTCCACTTTTCTCTCTTCTCTCTCCTTGGCTCGTTTCTTCCTCTCGTTTTCTGCTTCTTCTGGTCTGCTGCCTCTGATTCCTCTTGTTAGAATTGAGGAAGCTGAATCTAAGAAACCAAGAAGATTGAAGCACATGAGTTTTGATGTTTTTACATGCCCAATAAATTTGATGACATATGTAATTTTTGTTAAAGCTTGGTTCAATTGATAAAGCCTTATAATCCTCATTAGCTTTTGATAATTCATGCATTCATAGATACATTTGATTAGATTTAATCATATGGTAATAAGAAATTTGATAGAAATTCATAAAGGCAACTAGGGATTTTTATAAAACAGTTTATCATTTCTTTAATCGATTACATAGGTGATATAATCGATTACAACATGTGTGTGCTTTCTGAAAAATTGTCTTATGAACATTTTAATCGATTACCACTGGTTCGTAATCGATTAAATAAGCTTAACACAAAATTAGAAAGTTTCTGTGATAATCGATTATCTTGAGAAATAATCGATTACATAAGCTTCTGCATAAATTTACACAACATGTTCATCTGGTTTAATCGATTACCAGATAATTGTAATCGATTAAATGTGCATTGATAAGTCTTAGACATGGTCTGTGATAATCAATTAAATGGGAAATTAATCGATTACTTATGTGCATTTAGAAAACTAAGTTCATCTGGAATAATTGATTACAAAATGACTTAATCGATTATTTTGTTCGTGACAAATTTCTAGATTCCTGATGAACACTTTAATCAATCATCTGGTTAAAATAATCGATTACATTAGTTAAAATAATCAATTACATTGACGAATTAATCGATTACAGTTAGTTAAATCTGTTTCTTATAAATAAAACAGTATGGTCTGTGTTATTTATGAAGTGAAAAACGAAAATATTTGTCCAAACCTTGTGTTAAACACTTTCTAAAGTTCTCAAGAGTATTCAAGGCTGATTTTAGTGGGAAAATCAAATATGATAAAGATCAGGAAGAATTACTTGTGTTGTTAGTCATAATTCTCAAGGATTGATGAATTGTTCAAGCTAGTGTCAAAGAAAGCTTCAAGAAAGAGTATTATTCATCTGTTGCATATATTCTCAGATTGTTTGAATCATTCATATCATTGAATTAGCTGAGATTTGGTTAGAAGAAAACTAGATGTAGCCTCCGGGGTTGAAAGGTGAACCGGTATAAATCTTGTGTGATTTAAGATTTCAGTTTGTATTTCATTATATTCTTGAAGTTTAGAATTTGTTCATCATACAAACTCGGTTACAGCACAAGAGTGGATTTATTGGTGGAGAAAATTGTTTTTTCTAATTGGTTTTGAAAGATACGATCTTATTGAAAGTCTTCCATTGTTATAAATTTTGAAAGAAAATTTTAAGAATAAGGAAAAACCAATTCACCCCCCTCTTGGTTATTTGCATAAGTGTTCATTATATTTTCAATTGGTCTCAAGAGCTGGTTCTTGTAATTTGCTCAAGATCTTTTTAAATCTTTGAAAATGAATACTAATCAAATAACATTCAAGGAGGGAGCCTCATTGAATAGACCACCTTTGTTTGAAGGAGAACATTTTAACTTTTGGAAAAATAGGATGCAAATCTTCATTCAATCAAATGACCCGGGTGCTTAGAATTTTATTGAGAAAGGTCCTTTCATTCCTACCAAAATTGTTGATGACAAATCAATACCGAAAGAATGGGATGAAATGTCTGAAATAGAAAAGAAAATGGTTCAATATGATTTCAAGGTAAAGAATATGATAACTTCTGCATTATCTCCCGATAAATTTTTCAGGACTGTTACGTGTCAAAGTGCCAAAGAAATGTGGGAAGTACTTGAAGTTACACATGAAGGTACTGATGATGTGAGAAGATCAAGGAAACATACTCTCATTCATGAATATGAAATGTTCAAGATGAGGGATGATGAGAACATCTTCAAACTAGGTTCACCCACATAGTGAATCACTTGCTTGGGCTAGGAAAAACTTTTGATGAAGAAGAGCTAAACATCAAGATCCTCAAATGCCTAACAAGAGATTGGCAGCCTAAAGTCATAGCCATTAAAGAATCAAAGGATTTATCAAAAATGTCTATGGCAGCTATGTTTGGTAAGCTCCTAGAATATGAACTTGAATTATCTCAATTAACTCATAGTGAAGATGCAGATAAAAGACATAAGAGTATAGCACTAAAAGATGCACCTTCAAAGATTGAAAGAGAAGATGATTCAAGTGAAGATGATGATGATGAGAATATGAATCTCATAGTAAGGAAATTTACCAAGTTTTTAAGGAAGAATAAAAACAGAAGGCAACCACAACAACAAAAAAAAAAAAGAAGTGACAGCACCTACATGAACAACAATCCCTCCTTCATCACTGGCTTTGAATGTGGAAAGCAAGGACACATAAAGTCAAAATGTCCTTCATTAACAAAGAAGCCACAAGTTGAGAAGAGATCAAAAAGTGATGGAAAGCCTAGAAAAGCTTATATTGCTTGGGAGGACAATGAATCCACAAGTTCTGAATCCTCTTCAGAAAAAGAAGTTGAAAATCACCTATGCCTTACATCTACCCTTTGTGAAGAAGAAGAAACATCAAGTACAAAATCAGACATAAATTCTGAATTTGAAAATGCAATTGATGCTTTTCATGAGATGCATTGTCAAGCTCAAAAACTAACAAAAGCAAACAATAAGCTTAAGAGTGACTTGAGATGGCATGTATCCAAGCTTGCTGAATTGCAAGAAGAACTTGTAAATTGAATTAAGAACATAACAAGCTTCTTTCAAGTTACATGGAAAATGGATGTACATGCTCCTTAGCCAACTCTAAGGTTGATAAATACAATGAATTGCAGAAAGAATTTGATGAGTACAAGCTGAGTAAAGGAAAAGAAAATATGAGTTTGCAAACTGAAAATAGTTATTTGGTTGATTTGCTAAGAAAGTATTACAAAGACAAATGTAACTTAGATGAAATGCTAAAGGTTCAAAAATATGTTGGTGATACATATGGTTTGGGATATAAACATGGTGCTAGAACTCAAAGTAAGCTTGTTTTTGTACCTCCAAAACATAAGTACCAAAGGCAGCACAATCAACCAAATGTCTATCATAGATTTACTCATGCTAGAAAATCAAAATCTCCAACTTGCAATTATTGCATGTTAAAAGGTCATACTTCATATAAGTGCTTTGCTAGAAGGTTTTATGTTCCAAATGGTGAATGCATATGGGTTGAGAAAAGAAAGAAAGCAACTAACCCCTTTGGACCCAACTTAAATTGGGGACCCTATTTCTCTCTTTAATTTGATTTGTGCAGATGTGTCTTAGAGCAAAATCATCAATATGGTACCTAGACAATGGATGCTCTAGATACATGACCAGAGACATATCCATGCTCACAGATGTAGTACTTGAAGAAAGAGGATATGTTACCTATGGGGACAACAATAAAGGCAAAATTATTGGGCAAGGCAACATTGGAGACAACTTAACCACTAAGATCAAGGATGTGATTTATGTTGAAGGGCTGAAACACAATTTACTAAGCATTAGTCAATTGCGTGAAAAAGGTTACAAAGTCACCTTCAACAATGAGACATGCTTGATGCATGAAGGCAAAAATGGTAAAGTTGCACATATTGGCAAAAGGAAGGGTAACATCTATGTTCTGTCCATTGACCATGCATTCATACATAAAACTGATTGCTTGATGAGTAAAGTAAGTGAAACATGGTTATGGCATAGAAGAACATCTCATATTAACATGCATCATCTCAACAGTTAGTAAGGAAGGACTTAGTAATTGGTCTACCTAAGCTTAAGTTTGAGAATGACAAAATTTGTGAAGCATGTCAAAGAGGAAAGCAAACTAAAAATTCTTTCCAAAGTAAGAACATGATTTCTACTTCTAGACCTCTTGAATTGCTTCACATGGACTTATTTGGTCCTTCAAGAACCATGAGCATAGGAGGAAATTATTATGGACTTGTTATAGTAGATGACTATTCTAGATACACTTGGACATTGTTTATTAGATCCAAAAGCCAAGCATTCACAGCTTTTAAGAAACTAGCCAAGTTAATTCAAAATGAAAAGGGCTATAATATTGTTTCAATTAGGAGTGACCATGGTGGTGAATACCAAAATGAACACTTTGAAAAGTTTTGTAAAGATTTTGGAATTAATCACAATTTTTCAGCTCTAAGAACAACACAACAAAATGGTGTTGTGGAGAGGAAAAGCAGATCACTTGAAGAAGGAGCAAGGACTCTTCTAATGAAACAAAATTACCTAAGCATTTTTGGGCTGATGCAGTGAGCACAGTTTGTTATACCCTGAATAGAATTCTCATAAGGCCTATATTGAAGAAAACCCCTTATGAACTCTATAAAAGAAGGAAACGAAACATCTCTCACTTTAAAGCATTTGGCTGTAAATGCTTTGTTTTAAACAATGGCAAAGATAATCTTGGCAAGTTTGATTCAAAAGCTGATGAAGCCATCTTTCTTGGATATTCCTTGCAAAGTAATTCTTATAGGATCTTCAACAAGAGAACCTTGTGTGTTGAAGAATCTATGCATATTGTATGTGATGAATCTAACCCTTCTTTAGAAGAAGTGTTAAGTGACAATGATGCAGAAAATAAAGAGGAAAGACAGCAGCATATAGAAGCTAGTAAGCAAGAAGAAGATGAAGCACAACTAGATTCAAACCAAGAAGCAGCCACACCTAAACACAAAGATTGTAGGACCACAAGAGATTTATCATTGGACAACATAATTGGTGATGTATCTAAGGGAGTATCTACTAGATTTTCTTTAGGAAATCTCTGTTTTACTATGGCTTTTGTATCACAAATTGGACCAAGTAATATTGAACAAGCCTTATTAGATGAACATTGGTTAATTGCTATGCACAAGGAGTTAAATAAGTTTAAAAGGAATAATGTTTGGGAACTAGTCTCTAGACCTTCCACTCACACACCTATTGGCACTAAATGGGTTTTTAGGAACAAGCTGGATGAAAGTGGCATCACAATAAGAAACAAAGCTAGATTGGTTGCAAAGGGTTACAACCAAGAAGAAGGCATTGATTATGATGAAACTTATGATCCAGTTGCTAGACTAGAGGCCATAAGATTACTTCTTGCATATGCATGTTTGTTGAACTTTAAATTTTTTCAAATGGATGTGAAAAGTGCATTTCTTAATGGTTATATTGATGAAGAGATATTGTTGACCAGCCTCCTAGTTTTGTAGGTCATCAATATCCTAACCATGTGTACAGATTGAGAAAGCATTATATGGATTGAAACAAGCTCCAAGGTATTGGTATGAGAGGTTGAGCAAGTTCTTACTTGATCAATCATTCACAAGAGGAGAAGTGGACAAAACATTGTTCATCAAAAGAAGAAACAAAGATATACTCTTGGTACAAATCTATGTTGATGATATTATTTTTGGTTCCACTAATCATTCTTTGTGTAAAGAATTTTCAGCTAGCATGCAGAATGAATTTGAAATGTCTATGATGGGAGAACTCACATTCTTCCTAGGACTACAAGTTAAACAAATGAAGAATGAAACTTTCATTAGCCAATCAAAGTATTGCGTGGAAATGTTAAAGAAGTTTGACATGGAAAATTGCAAAGCTACAACAACACCAATGGGAACTTCTACCTACCTAGATTCAGATGAAAAAGGGAAAAGAGTTGATGAGTCAAGATATAGAGGCATGATAGGATCATTACTTTATCTTACAGCAAGTAGACCTGACATTATGTTAAGTGTTTGCTTGTGTGCTAGATATCAAGCCAATCCTAAAGAGTCTCATCAAACTGCAGTAAAAAAGATCTTAAATTATCTAAAGTTTACACCAAAAGTGTGGCTTTGGTATCCAAAAGGTACAACAATTAGCTTAATAGGTTAATCTAACTTTGATTTTTCAGAATGCAAATTGGATAGAAAGAGCACAAGTGGTACTTGTGATTTATTTTGAAGCTCTTTAATTTCTTGGCATTGCAAAAAGCAATCTTGTGTAGCCTTGTCAACAGCTGAAGCTGAGTATATATCAGCTGGAAGTTGTTGGGCTCAAGGTTTATGGTTGAAGCAACAACTCCAAGATTTTGGTGTAGAACTTCAACACATTCCACTTCTATGTGATAATACAAGTGCTATCAATATCTCCAAGAATCCAATCATGCATTCCAGGACAAAACACATAGAGATAAGACATCACTTCATCAGAGATCATGTGCAAAAAGGTAACATCAGAGTTGGGTTTGTTGATAGTAACAATCAATTGGCTGATATTTTTACCAAACCTTTAGATAAAGATAGATTCTTTACTTTAAGAAATATGCTTGGAATGTTGGATGAATCTAGTATATGTTGATTGAAATTTCTATGCTTATTACTATGTTGATGAATGGCTTAAACATTGTATGAAAGACAATAACTCAAATTAGAATTAAAGTACATGTTAGAAGCTGCATAAAATCTGTTGTTTTAAGAATTAATGTTGTTATAATTGATTACTATAAACTCTTAATTGATTATTTGTTCATCTGATTCTTCTTTTAAAACAAATCAAAGCTATTGTAATCGATTAAACCATCGAAATAATCGATTATTCTCAACTCAAGTTTCTAAAATTTCAAGTTCACTCTGGAATAATCGATTAAATCGACGAATTAATCGATTACATGAAGTCTCAGGTGTTTTCCAAATTTTGAACATCTCTAGAATAATCGATTACTTCATCGAAATAATTGATTGTTTGGGTCTTGTTGGTCTCGATTAAATCGACGAATTAATCGATTACATGAAGTCTCAGGTGTTTTCCAAATTTTGAACATCTCTGGAATAATCGATTACTTCATCGAAATAATTGATTATTTGGGTCTTGTTGGTCTGGGAAATCTGTCTCACTCTACTTTAATTGATTATCTTCAATTATAATCGATTACACTTTTTCTTCTATAAGCCATCTGTGCTGACATAATCGGTTACTGCAAAAATCTGACAGTTTTGAAACTGCCCAACTGTAATTAAGCATGATTTGATAGATTCTAAGCCTTAATGGTAGTGATTAAGGGTCACAACAACTATATTATTGAATTCTCAACTGCCCATTACTTCCAAATAGCCTATAAATGATACCTTTTGTGACTTGAAAACTCACACCTTCAAACCTTGCTATTCTTCTACTCTCTGTTTCAATACTCTTGCTCTAAGAACACTTGCTCTACAATTTCTTTCCCCTCTTACTTCTCAAACTCGTGTCCATTACCTTATCACAATGTCTACCTCCAAAAAGGTTAAAACCTCAAAAAGAAAAGCTCAAGCCCAACCTTCTAATGCTATTGTCAGTAGGCTTGATCATTGGTTTACCAATGAAGCTGACAAAACGAACTACCTACAGTTCAATGGAACAAAGCTTCTCTGCCCTCCAAAGTTCTAAAGCCTTGGATGGTTTAATGATCATCTTCTCTTTCTGACCATCTACATACAACACATTTTTTATCTTAGCTTTGAATCTGTCTCCAATGTTACCTTCTCCAATAATCTTTCCTTTATTATTATCTCCATAGGTGACATATCCTTCTTCTTTGAGGGTCAAGTTTGAGAGGAGGGACATGTCTCCAGTCATGTGTCTAGAGTATCCACTATCAAGATACCAAGTTGATGTTCTAGCTCTTAGACACACCTGCAAAATTCAAATCAGATTTCAAGGGAAGGTACCCAATTGAAGTTGGGTCCATAGGGGTTATCATTTTTCTTTCTTTTAGGAATCCAAATGCAATCACCATTAGGCACATAGAATCTCCTAGCATAGCATTTAAATGATGTGTGCCCCTTTTTCATACAATAGTTGCAAGTGACAGATTTTGAAGTTTTCCCAAAACCAGAATTTTTATTGACTCTTGAGTTCTTTTGCCACTTTTGATTCTTCTGTTTTTGAGGTACAAAAACTGTTTTTCCAACTAATTTTGAACCATGTTTATACCCCAAACCAGAAGTATCTCTAGCATATTTTTGCACATTTAACATTTCAGCTAAGTTGCATTTTCCCTTGTAAAACTTTGTCAAGAGATCAATCAAATCATTGTTTTTGGCTAAAAGCAACATATATTTTTCTCCTTGACTTTGTTTATACTCATCAAAATCCTTTTGTAGCAAGTTACACTTGTCAACATTGCTAGAGAAAGAAGCACACACACATCCATTCAATTTGTAACTTGAAACAAGTTTTTCATTTTCCTCTTTCAAGTTGGAAATCTCATTTTGCAATTCAGTAATTTTTTCAATATGCCATCTAAGATTTCCTCTGAGCTTATTATTGGATTTTGCAAGTTTTTGGGCTTCCTCATGCATTTCTTGAAAGGCATGAATAGCTTGATCAAATTTAGAATTTACCTCATCCCCATCACTTAGCAAGTCATCATCATCTTCATTGATGGTGGAGGTGAGACACATGTTAGCTTCTACATTTTCTGTGGAAGAATTTGAAGTTGTTGACTCATTATCTTCCCAAGCTATATATGCTCTTTTTGCTTTTCCTTCCCTTTTCATCTTGCTTTCTCCTTGTTGCTTCCTCAAGTAGATTGAGCACTCAGATTTGATATGGTCTGGCTTGCCACACTCAAAGCATGTGAAATTTTTGTCAATCTTCTTGTTGAGGTTGTTGTTGATGTTGCTATTTTTGCTACCTTTGTTGAACTTTTTGTTCTTGTTCTTTTTCAGAAATTTGCTGAACTTTCTGACCACTAAGTTTACATTATCTTCATCATCCTCTTCACTTGTTTCCTCTTCCTTTTCATCTTTCAAAGTTGCAGCTTTCAAGGCTATGCTTCTTGTTTTCTTTTTTTGCATCTTCACAAGATGTTAATTGATACATTTCTAGTTCATATTCAAGAAGCTTACCAAATAGTGCAGCCATAGACATCTTTGATAGATCCTTGGACTCCTTCATTGCTGTAACTTTTGGTTGCCAAGGTCTTGTCAAACACTTCAATATCTTTATGTTTAATTCTTCAGTGTCAAAGACCTTTCCAAGACCCAAAAGATGATTTACAATATGAGTAAATCTCGTCTACAGCTGAGAAATGCTTTCATTGTTGTTCATCTTGAACATTTTATACTCATGGATCAAAGCATGCTTCCTTGATCTTCTAACTTCCTCAGTTCCTTCATGAGTAATTTCCAGCATCTCCCACATTTCTTTTGCACTGTTACATCTTACAGTCCTGAAAAATTCATCAGAGGAAAGTGCAGAGGAGATCATAATTTTAGCTTTAAAATCATATTGTGCAGCCTTTTGTTCAGCCTCAGTCATCTCATCCCATTCTTTGGGAATCAATTCATTTGCCACATTTTTCTTTGGAATAAAAGGACCTTTCACTATTGCATTCCATGCTCTTGGGTCATTTGATTGAATAAAGATCTTCATTCTATTTTCCAAAAATTGAAATGTTCCCCTTCAAACATAGGAGGTCTATTTAAAGAGGCACCCTCCTTAAAAGGTTATTTGTGAAGTATTCATATTTCTTTTTGAAAAGAAAAAGTGATCTTGAGTAACTTTCAAGAACCAACTCTGATACCAATTGAAAATGATAGGAACACTTCAAAACAACTGATAATGCTTTGTCGAGACGCATCAAAAACAATTTTACTAAGCTAATTCTGTAGCACAGAGCTAACCTAGGTCGACTTAGAGACATGATCAATATGGTTTTAGCTTCAAATCATTGGTAATAATAAGGGGGGATTTTGTCAAACAGTTGGTATGCGTAAAGTAAACATGCAAGAACACAAACTAAAATTAAAGAACAATGCAAAAATTAACAAGATTATCAAGGAGTAAAGTAAAACAGATTAGAAAGCATCAATCCAATTCACCAACCCAAGCTATTTGAATCATCATCATTCCCATAAATTGATTCTACCATGAACATTCATTCAATCTCAATAGAAGCAGTTCAATCGATCCTACTCCTAAATTAATTGAAACCACAACTCTAACTGAAATATCATTCAATTAATCTTGTGATTATTGTTCGAAATTAGGACATGAATAATCCTAACTCACTTTCAATCCCAAATGCATTCATAATCATGAAAACATAATAGAAATTGAAGAAGAAGGAGAATATTCAAGTAGAATTCGAAATACCGAACCGAAACTCCAATTCTTCCCTTGCTTGAGTTAGATCCTTGGATTGATTAATGATTTAGCCTTCCATGATGATCACCAAGGAAAGCCCCATGAAATGAGTGCAGTAAAATAAAAGGATAGCAAGATGAAAATGAAGAAGATGAAGAACAATGAAGAACAAATGAGAGAAAATAAAGAACAAGAGTTTGATCCTAAAAACTCAAAGAAAGAAAAGTAAAAACTGTTTTTATTGAATGTAAAAGTGTGCTTAAGTTTCACTAAAGTCACTAATATATGTAGTGACTGAGTTCTGAAAATAAAATGGGCCACAAACAAACCCAACAATCTAATTATTTGCTATTTACAACCACGAAAGTCAAATTCGCAGCCCAAAATTACAAGTGCAGAGGTGCTAACTTCCAAGCTTAAAATGACAGAATTGGCCTCGGGCTATTTCTGTCAAACTTGTAGATCTTTTCATTATCTTTCCAGGGACTCCTAGAACGCTCCATTCGGAGATCGGTAGCACTCTATAGGCCCTGCACAAGTCAGATACGTCAAGTGAGCAAAAATCCGAAAATACGCAATGTAACGCCTACTTCCACTTCGCTTTTATTACATATTTATTTTTATTAAAAAATTTTTCCAAAAACCTCAAGTAAAACATTGCAACAAATCTTGGTTGATTTTAATTAAGATTTGTGTCCACTTTATATTAAAATTTGATTAGTATAAATTTTTCACGAAAATTCATTTCGCTTTGCTTGCTAATTTATGAATCGTAGG
>PYAF01000932.1:2159-27862 GCA_007407185.1 Glycine tomentella
AAAAAAAAAAAAAATTACCCATGTTTGAAATGATAACCAGCCAAGTTAGCTGCTTGATTCAGAGCATTCCTCCATTTCTGCAATTTCTCTTGGTCATCATTGAACCTCTCCTTATGGCTATTCAGTGCTTCTTCGTAGCTACCTCTTTGGTGTCGTACATCAGAGGGATCAACCTCATAAAAAACCGGTAAAACCAGTGTACCCTTTTCCTTATCACAGGCAAGGATGTGGACAAGTTCATCTAAGCAAAAAGTCGAAGAAGCATAGTTCTTAGAGAAAACAGGGATGGCAATCCTAGACTCTTCAATTGCCTTGACAAGTGATGGTGTGATCTGTTCTCCTCTTTGAAGCTCCTCATCATCAATGAAGGTGTGGATTCCTCTATCACAAAGAGCTTTGTAGAGATGACCAGTAAAACCATGGCGAGTATCAGAGCCTCTGAAGCTGAGGAACACATCATATTTCCATCCATAGCTAAAGGAAGAGGAGGACATTGTATTCCCACTATGCTCAATTGAATTAGCTCAGAATAAAAAATGGAAGCCAAACACCATCTTACATATATACAAGTTTCAAAACAAGATTGCGTATGATAAATAAATAAATAAATAGAAGTTTTTATCATCTTCCTCGAAGTTTAATTTTATCTTCGACAATTGTTAAATTGTCAACTTTGAACAAAAACTCAACCACTCTGATGACTTCTGGTGCCGTGATGGTCGACTCTAATATAAATTAACATTTTGGATTTGACTATAACGTTATTTTATTTTGCATTACCGTCGAATGAATCTTCAAACAACATGTATATCTCATCCTTTGATTTATTTACATTGAAGTTCACAAAAAAGATGAAATTTAAACTAGCGTCCTTCGGTGAACTATGATTTAGATGTCCTTCGTGCTACTTGTTTGAAGACATTGATTCCACTTTGTTTAATAAACCATTTGTTTGGTGGTCATTTATAGTGCAGTACACATGATTCCATTCAATTTCTAAAAGAACACGGGGTAATAATTGGATATTTTTTTATTTTTAGAACTTTAATATGTTCTTTTCCTTCAAATTGTTTTATTTCTATCGTGGCCTCGTGGGTCTCCCAAACTTGAAGAAATTGATATTGGCACCCCAATTTGCCCCAGCTACCCTCTAACCTTGAAAATGACCTCTTTATCCCCCACCTTCTCACCTAACCAACCCCTACCTCTATTGGAGTACCAGTGTGAGTTAAAGTTACACATCAGAGCTAGTGGTATTGTCTAATTCATTTATATGGTTACTCAGATGTAAATCTCCCAGATATTTATCCCCCTCGATTTTCCAACAATTGGTATCAGAGATTATTAGACTTAGTGACTGGCTCGGACAAGTAAGAATGCATTTGTGGATCCATGGACTTGGACATCCGTTGTATTGAAAGTCTTCCTAACGGGTGAGTTCATGCATGGAGACCAGGCAGTGAGTCCCACAAGTGTTGCGGCGGTACAAGTTTACTAGAGCATAAGCTCTAAGAGTCACTACTTGTGAATTGTGACTTTCGCTCGAGGGGGAGGCTACCGTGTGGAAGAGACTCACACTTGAGGGGGAGATTATTGGAATACAAGTGTAAGTTAAAGTCTCACATCGGATAGAAATAGACAAGTTGAACACCATATAAATGATGAGAAGACCCATAAACCTGAGACTTAAGGTTTTGAATTAAAGTTTAGTTTCTAATTCACTTATGTGGATATTTACCCCTCTTAATTTCCCAACAACCTCGACAAAACCACCCCCACCCCCTATTCAGATGGTTAGTATTTGCAGGAAATCCAAATCCTAGTTTATGCTAATAGGTAGACAATAGTTAAGGACCCTTTCACCATAAGACCGCATAAGATACACCCACCCAAAATGAATATGAATGTTTTTCCCACCTTTCGATATCAACCATACTCACAATTATACACCACCCCATTCATACTCACATCCAACAAATACATCTGAACAAAATAAAAATGAATAGGACGAAACTCAAGTATTCAACCCTGCACAATATTTCATTAGGGAGTTTTACGTGTCAAGCAAGGGTAAGCAAAGGGCACTACGAACGTCGCCTCTATCATTCTTGTTGTGTCCTCTGTCGTGAGGGGCACATTATGCCTCCATCTTCCTCCTCGTTGTTGTTATTCACTACAACATCGTTCGGATCCAGAAATGAGATCCCACTCTACACCACATTGTGTGTGTCGAACCCATTAAGAAGGTTGTTCAAGCTCTAGTCGTCCTCCATGTTGAAGATCAGCTGGTAGATTTTCGGCGCTGCCAAACGCCCAAACCCATCCACCATCAAATGTGGGAGATATAAGGTTAGTCTAGTGGGCGAATGGAGAAAAGAAGGGGGGGAGAGTTATGAGTTCCAATCCTTCCGTTAACAAAAAGTAACATTACTAACAAACTAATATTTGTCAATAAAAAAATAATCCACCATCAATTGCTCAAACACTACTCCATCATGCCCAAACATTGGGTGTAGATCTCACACATATGCCCATCAGAATCAAGCATGGTATGGTGGAGGTTGAAAATGTTGCATAACAAAAGGATGCCATTGTTGTTCGTAGATTTTTTTCGAATTTAGGATAATAATATATATATATATATATATATATGCTGACTTTTAGTTATCATAATGCTAAATTAATAATTTCAAAATTTAAAATTTAATAAAATTCCTTGCAAAAAAATTTTAAAAAAATGATTAAATTGAAAATTTTGAAAACATAAAAGAATAAAATAAAAATTTTAAAATTTAATGTACTAAAATGAAAAATATTTAAACATAAAGATATATGCATATTTATATTTATGTTTGATTTAAATATGTATTTTCCTTAAATTTAAGAACTTATTATTGTGGTTTTTAAATTTTAAAAAAAAAAGGTTTCTCAAATTCAAAATGTTATTTTTTTTAATCTGTCCTAGTCATACTATAATATTTTTTTTCTTTTTTTGTCTTTTTTCCAAAAAAAAAAAACGTTTATGTTCTTCAAAATGCTTCTTCATCGAAAACCTTAGAGAAAAGAAAAAACACTGCCTTTCCAGCCATGAAAGACAACTTTCTATATCAATTTAATTTGCATGGACGATAAATAAATGTCACTTACGATTATTTAAATATGTTAAATTTTATCTTTCTTACACAGATTTTTTTATGATTAATTGTATGTTGCAATTTCAATTATAACTTTGCATAAAAATTTGAAAATTCTCATATGTCGTCATAGTTAAAGAAATCTTTTCCAGCTCGAAATGTTGATTAATAAGAAATTTTTCACAATTTAATTCTAAGTTGCTCATCATTTTTAAGTTAATATTGTTTATAATTATACAAATATTATGTTTTGTCTATCTTCGTTTAGCGTCACTTTGGAGAGTGGTTGTACGTTTTTAGTTTGCAAATAGTACAATTTAAAAAAAAACACATTTTAAAAAAATTAAATTGAAATGATTTTTAATTTATTTTTAAAATGAATTTTTTTAAAAATTTGATTGATAATTTTTTAAAAATACATTTCATAATTTTGATAATTAACAACTATTACAAACACCACCATCATCAATGTTAAATGACCTTGACTTCCTCCATCTTTGTTTTTATTGTCATTATTACCACACAAAAAATACTCTTAAATTTAAATAGGATAAAAAAATTTAAAATAAAATTATTTTGAAATTAAAAATTTGAGAAAAAAACTAAACTAATTATTGTGCATAAAAAATTTTGAAACTCAGTTATATATATATATATATATATATATATATATATATATATATATGTATAACAAATTATTTATAAGAATACATATCCAATTCTATATCCAGATATACATCCTTGGAATCCTTCCCAACACTCATAGATGTATTTTATATATATTGAACTTTGTGATCCACTTTACATACTTTCTTTTTGCAAAGACTGGTTTGTTTGTAAATAGGTGGTTGGCTTTAGCAATAAAGAAAATAGGAAATCCTAGGTATAAATATACATATACTTAGAAAACAATTATAAATATACTAATAATTTAATTCTTGGTCATAATATTAAATAATAGAGAAAATATAAATTATTTCACTAAAAATCACTCCAAACAAAACAAATCGAGAATTTTGGGCATTTTACTTTTCATGAAATTAATATTCAGATTTCATTTTCTTATAATTACAACTATATAAATTTTAAATTTTATATCGAAATAACTTTTTTTGAACATTACTCAGAACTATACAACTATTTCACTCTCATTTTATAAATTTAATTATACTAAAAAATTCTCTCAATGTTTTTTGCGACATCACTTTCCCGGGCATTTTTTCTAATTAATTTCTAACAACTTTTGAATACATATTTGTGAGGCTCTTTTATTGCAGAAGTCTAACTTGAATACATTTTTTTTTTTTGTGACGATCAGAAGAGACTTGAAAAACATTTTACAAATTTGAAAAACTAAAAACAAATACAAATTTTAATTTAACAAACTAAAAATAATAGACTCTCAAAAGTTAAAACTATATTTGAATGAAATCCTGTGAAAGCTGGAAAATATACGCTACATGCAAGCGTGGTTATCTTGAACACGGATAGTTACTTACTGAATCACATTGATGCCATCGAATTCTAATCCCATTTCACATTGATTAATGATTTCAATGCTAGAGAAGCAAACAATGATGCTTGGTGCCTTTTGGCCCGTACACAAATTTTGTTCTCACTGCATATATTTTTTCCTGAAACTTGCTCACCAATTCATCAGATCCATAATTTAGTTTGCCCCTTTTACAAGGTTATTACAAGGTTAGGCTAAATGTATATCCTTCCCTACGAGCTTTTGTTTTAAAACATGGAATTCAATCTGTGGCTAACATTCCCATTTGGTCCATGTTATTGACACCGGTTGAAAACAGAGCACAATTCATTAATTTTCTTACAGTACTTCATCTACATCTTCAAATTTTGACTTTTTTCCAAAAATATACACGCATGATCAGCAACTGAGAAGTGAGATCTTTCCCTTCAATTTGGGACCCTTTTCTCGCTTAAAACCCATTGATGATCAATTGGGTTATTTATTGGGGCATAAAACATTAATGGGTAGGAAAAAAAATTATGGTCCCTTGAAACTTGAAAGTTGCTGAAACGGTACTCGTAACAGCTTTAAGGTTTTCTGTCAATTGTAATTGTAGAATCTATCATATGTTTTGAGTCGACTTAAATATCAATTAGTAAATCAAATAAATAACCAAAAGAGGACCCTAGTTCAATAACATGCATCTATACTATAAAGTGCAGGTTTTTGAAGATTCTCACAAAACATTCAAAAATAAACTCCCACAAGACATTCTTAAAAATTCGGACCATAGAATGTTCCTAAGTTGGGTGGAATCCCTTTTATTTCTTCAATAAGCTCCCAATAAACCGATTTGAGCTTTCTTTAAACAAGCAAGATCATTCTGAAGAAATTCATCTGATATGTTACAACATGAATAAATTCGATCAACAAAAACAATTAATAAATATGCCGTGTTTGCAAACAACATTGACCTAGGAGATAAAGGATTTATTCCTCCTACTAACAAAAACTATCAAACAAACAATTAAAAAAAACAACCTAATTGCAGGATAAATCATCCAAGATCTGAACTCTTTCCACCGATTCATGAACCTTAAATAAATTAAATTGAGTTCTCAATTTTGAAATAATAGATCTTCAAAATCGAGACACCAAACTCATCACAATCAGATGTAACTAAGATAAATCAACAAACATCAAAGCTTAAACTCCCAGATCTATGAACTTCAGGAGAAAAAAATACAAAATAAACAAACACAAAAAAAGGAACAAAAATCCAGTTAATAATCTTGAAATCAATTTATTTGCATAGATATCAAGAGGGAAAACTTAAAACTCTCAGATCTGTGAACTTTTTGGCCCAAAAAGAAAAAAAAATACCATAAACAAACAATAAAGTTAGAATCTTAAGATCAATTTACTGGCTCAAAAATCCACAAAAAATTAGTATACTTACCTTCTTCTGATTAAAACACAAAGCTTCAACGAAATCGGCAATGAAAATTAAATTAACCACACCCTTAACGAGACAATGACCGTACTGTCACATATCCCTAAAAAAATTGTCGGAATGCCACGAGAGAGAAAATATTTTCCAAATTGCCACGCGGCATAATTCGCTGGACCTTCTAGCGAATTATGCACGCTGACGTGGCGCCAAGATAGTGGCCACGTAATTCGCTGGGATGGTAGTGAATTACATGGTCAATGCATCAGTCTGGGCGCTGACACTGCAGGCCACTTGACAGTCCCCCCTTAATTCGCTGGGGGTCCTAGCGAATTATGCCACGTAATTCGCTGCCCCCCATAGCGAATTACGTGTCATAATTTGCTGTCCCACCCAGCGAATTACTTCTACTACCCCCCTATTTAAACCCTCCAGCACCGTTGTTGTTCCATGAAGCATTTTGACAAAATTGTTTACGGTGTTGATATTTTTAAAAGCTTTTGAAACATGAGTAGTGGTACAAATGGTTTGATTACCATTATATACTATAATGGGAGAAAATATATTGGACCGAATGGTCAAATATTTGAAGGAGAAAGTAAAATGTTTTGTATGCCTCCCTGTTGCACCTACGATGATTTGATGAAAATCATATATAAGAAGCTGAGATTACAACGGGGTCAGTGTGTATCTTGATTGAATGCTCGATGTGCGTCCGGCAACCCGGTGCAATGGATAGGGGTGGATGTTGTAGATGATGACGATCTGTCGTTAGTTACAGATGCATGCGTATCCAAAGGAGGAGATCCAAGGTTTATAGAGTTGTATGCTGAAGTAAATTTCGGTGGACAGTCAAGCAGTCGTAATGTTGTACGAAACGTTAGTTCGATTGACCTTAACATAGAACCAATATTGAATTCGGAAGAAACAGATGTATCAATGTCACCACCTACATCAACGCAACCGACACAAGATTTCAAGGAAGAACATGTAGAAACTATAGCTGGTGAGGAGTCGGATATGTTGATGGAGAGTTCCGAAGAAGAGGTTGATGAAGGTGTTGTTCCGGATACTGACGAGTCAGATACGGATGTAGACGGTGATTTCGATCGTGAATTTGATATGCCTTCTCCAGGCATTGTCGGAATGCAAGGTCCACTTCCGGTTGCAGGTATGAATGCAAAACTGTGTGCTTATTAGTATTAGTAGTGCTAAATTGTTTGATAGTTTAACATATGAATGTGTTTAATGTGTGATTATACAACAGAGGCCAATGTGCCATTTTGGTCTAACGTTAGGCATTACACGAATATCAATTGGTCTCAACCAAATGAGGAGGTACATGACATGGAAGGAGCGCAAGTACCTAATTGGGAGATGGGTCAGGAGTTATATAAGGGCCAGGTGTTTCGAAGCAAGTTGGATGTGCAAATGGCAATAAATCACTATTGCATGGCTGACCATCGCACAACCGTAGTTGCAAAAAGTGATACGAAAAGGCTTATAATGGTTTGTGAGAATCATCACGAGGGTTGTGTGTGGAGGATGAGGGCATACCAAAAAAAGGATAACACGGAATGGATTGTAGGCATATGAAACAACCAACACACGTGTGTTGGTTATAATCTGTCTCAAGACCACAAGCAACTTGACTCTAATTTCATATGTTCGCTGATCCTTGGTAAGTCATATTTTTTTTGAATTCCTTAATATTTTTTTGTTGTTTATGTAAGTAACATGTTATTGTTTGATGAAATGCAGAAATGATTCGTGAAGACTTCAGTGTTAAACTCGGGTTAATTCAGGAAAGGATTTCGACCATGTTGGGTTTTCACATTTCATACAGGAAGGCATGGAAAGCAAAGCAAAAGGCTATTGTGAAGGTATTTGGGGATTGGGATGAGTCGTACGCATTCCTGCCTAGGTGGTTGAGTTACATGGTCAATTTTGCTCATGGGTCTGCCTATAAGTTGGAAACAATGGATCATTTTGTCGAAGGTGAACTCGATGACAGTGTAAGGGTATTTAGAGGGTGTTTTGGACATTCAAGCAGTGTTTTCATGGTTTTAACTTCTGTAAGACCATTATCAGCATCGATGGTACCCATTTGTATGGAAAATATTGTGGAACGTTGTTGATTGCAACATCAGTTGATGCCAACAATTACGTCCTGCCAATTGCATTTGCGATTGTCTCCGCAGAGAATATTGACAATTGGTCGTGGTTTTTGGCAATACTCTGTATTCATGTCACGCAGAAAAATGGAATATGTCTAATTTTCGATCGACATATCAGCATTCTGGCGGCGGTGAACAACGAACAACTCGGATGGCAACCACCCAGGGCATACCATGTTTTTTGCATTCGGCATTTGGCGAGCAACTTCAATCACAGGTTCAAGAATATGACGTTGAAGAAACAATTGATGAAGTTAGGTAAGGAACGTTATTTACATGCACGTCATCCATACGCGCATTATCGCATGTTATTTACTTGGTGTTTGTATATGTAGGTTACACGACTTCCCGATTAGATTTTGATGCCGGCTTAGACCAATTCAAAGAAGCAAGTCCTGAAATAGCTGCGTGGATTGATAGAATCCCAAAGGAAAAATGGAGTCTAGCTTATGATGAGGACGGACGAAGGTTTGGTCATATGACAACAAATCTATATGAGGTTTTCAACAAGGTTCTTAAAGGCGCGAGAAACCTTCCTATCACGTCACTTATTCGATTCACATACGCAAGACTAACGGCATATTTTTTGCGTCACCGTTAGGAGGCCGTTGAAGAGGTGGAAAGAGGTAACCAATTCGCAAAAGTAGCATGGCAAAAATATTTGGATAGGATAGACAGATCCGCAACACATTCAGTAACATCCTATGATGCAATGCAAACAAGATTTAAGGTTCAAGAATCGTACAACATCCGAACGCATCAGTCAGGGAAGAAATGGTGGGTATCCTTATTGGAAAGAAAATGTCAGTGTGGTCAGTTCACAGCGTTTAGGTTCCCATGTAGTCACGTGGTTGCAGCTTGTCGTTCTATACATGTTGATGCCAGCCAATATATAGACCCTGTTTTCAGTGTTGCGTATCAGTCGCAAGTGTATTCAGCGCCGTGGTTTCCAATTGGAAATGAAGACTTCATACCACCCACTGGGCAACCACCGACCATCCCTGATGTTGCACTAAGATGCAGTAGAGGACGGCCTAAGTCAACACGTATCCGTAACGAAATGGATTCGCGAGAAGGAACCAGCAGCAGAACAAAATGTGGGTATTGTAAGGTTGTCGATCACAATAGGCGAAATTGTCCTTCACGCAACCAGCCTAATTGATTTGTATGAAGAAAATGTATGTTAGTTTTTAACCTTCGCATAACATCGCTTGGATTGTAGTTTATTTTGCAAGCAAATGTTTTTAAAATCTTATGTAATTTCCGATTTGCAAGAGATTGATCATATGTCATTTATCAACGCAAGAATCGTGTAATAAACAACAAACGTTGAACACGAATAATAACCATTAAATGTCCAACATCGTTCAATAAACATGAAATATCAAATAAGTTATAAAATCATAAAATATCCAACAATCAAAACACACCATAAATATCCAATAAAAAAAAAAGTACACGAAAATAGAAAACAGAAATAAGTCTAAATCCAATTCAATGGTTTCAACGATTGTGTACCTTTGGCTTTGATTTAAATCCGTGAACCTCACCTCGTGAAATGTGAAAAGCTAGCGAATCTTCGTAATTATCGCCGCACGTGAACGGCTGAAAAGGATCCACGTCATAATGCAGTGGCTGAACCAATAAAGTATGTTATTACTATTTTAATATTGCCAATTTATTTATTTTTAAAAGTGAAAAACCAATCTTTCTTCTTTCTACAGTTCTAGCATCGTGTTGGCTTGGCTTTCGTGGGTCATCAAGGGCCACTTGTTTCAAGCTACTTTTTAAGAAGAAAAGTACGTGAAATTCTTATTGATTCTACTAAAAATGTAGTAGATTTCATTTGTAAATCAATGGGATTCAAAATTTTATGTGATAAAATAGGTTATATTAGGAGTTATTGAAATATCAAAGTATTATTAAAAATTATTTTTTTAAAATGTACCAAAAAGAAATATGTTATTAATATTTTCTTGGTTTATTTTATATTCAAAGCCAATATCTATCGACATTTATAACTTTATATGTACTGCTTTCTAAAATTAATATAAAAATTTCATTTCACAGTTGTTTCCAGCTGTCTCCCACTTCTATTCATTGTTTTATCCTAGCATCATTAGCCCATCTGTGTTCCATTTTTACTCCTTAATACTCTCATGTTCATCAAGGAAAAGGATTTAATTAATTTTAAGTTGGATCGAAAAGTGAATAAAATTGAGTTAATATTGCTTCCTTGTTTTAATACATGGATTCCAATTTGTTTGATAAACACTGTGTGAGTATACAGCACATAACCACATGATTCCATTCATTTTCCTAAAGAGTTCCTTCCACCTTCAGTTACTCAGTCCAAATGAAGCTCCTTTTCTAGTTTTTCTATTGATAAAAAATAACCAAATGATGACTTATTTGGTTCAAAGCCACATGTCCATCTACTAGGTCAAAATTAGTACCGAACGTTTCGTACCATCGAAAATAAATATGGGTCCAAGGTTTAAATATGCGTTGGATCCACCAAAAACACAGAAAGATATCGCAGGGAACTTGGAATGAAACGAGAAAGGAATTGACGATTCGTTTGTACTATGCTCGAACCAATCTAGAGTCCTTCTGAGCAATTTGCATCCACTTACCTCATGCAATTCCTGTTATTCATAATTCATTCATAAATTTAGCCACACATATATATATATATTTAGATTATTAGGAAACGTGAAATATATGAATTATATCAAGTGACATATACAGGAAATTAGCAACCTTATTCAGTAACATGCCTGTGGGCACAGATGTCAAGGACTGACCACCTCTGGCAGAACAAGTTCTAACGATCGACGGAATCCCGTGTATTTCTTGAAGATTCACCCCATGAGCATCATAGAAAAGTGTACTCCAAATGCAACATTCTTGGGTGCATGCAGGAGGAAGAGTATCATCTACATATTTCAAGGATGTGCAGTATGCTACACTCAGTACTTCTATGCTCGGTGGAATCCCTTTAATTTTTTGAAGATTCTTGCAACCATGTAAACAAAGCTCCTTTAAAAGACAACATTCCTTTGTCCATGTAGAAAGAAGTGTGAGATCTAAATCTTTCAAGCATGAGCAATCTTTTACATAGAATGTTTCTAAATTAGGTGGGATCCCTCTAATTTGTTCAAGATTCTCACAACTCACCAGTTCAAGTCTTCGAAGCCGTGTGAGATTCTGAATTGAAAATGGCAGTTCTTTTATACGAGTGACATAAATATAAAGAGAAGTTACATTTTCCATCTTCCCTAACACTTCAGGAAAACTCTCAAGACCATGACAAAATGAAAGCTGAAGTATTTCAAGAGAGGTCAATTTGATAGGCGGAAAACTCCTAAGCTTTTTGCAGCCATTAGCAGACAAGATTTTAAGCTTATCCAGTAATCCAACTGATCCATGGATTTTAATTAAATTCTCACAATGGCAAAATGATAATTCTTGTAAATTTGGGACACCACATAGGTCAGGTATCTCTCTTATATGTTGACAACCATTAAAATTCAAAACTCTAATCTTCACAAAAATCTGACAAAAAATACAAAAAGAGAAAGAAATAGGAGTCAAACAAAAATATTCAAAAGAATTTATTGATATAGAAGTAAAGAAGAGAAATTGTATGCTTACCTTCTTTGACTTGAGCAGACATAAAGCAACTATAAGGAAATTTTAGTATGACAAAAGTTTCTTTGGATTGAAATCAATTGGCAAAGATGGTGAAGGGTATTCCTTCCATTCTAATACTCTTAAACTATTCGGAAGATGTACGGGACCTTCATGAAAACAACCATTTCTAATAATAAGTGTTTTGAGGTTATTCATCTCCTTGAATGCCATTCCATCCCATTCTAGTACTGCTTCATATTTGAGGTAATCCAGAGTTATCATTTGAATTCTGCTAGTTCCCTTTTAAGACAAAAGCACAAGTCAACCACAACACATATATGCTTGGAATTTGACTTACATGTAAAGTAGGTTGCATGTCATGAAAGGAAAGCAACAAATAGCAAAATAAAATTGCTATCGAAAGATTGGAAACAGGAATAATTACACTTTGAAAAGCCAACCCAACTATATATTAGTCTTACCTTATTTTCTTCCAAAACTTCAACTATATCATCAGGAAACCATAACCTACTGCGTTTTCCAGGCTCTCTTGGCGATTCCTGTCGGACAATTTCTTTACCCATCTCCTCTATCAAGTCATGCAATATCACATGATCTGCATCGACCTTTATGAGAGATTTGTCAATCAACACTCCAATAGCATATTCTGGACAGAAATCGTGATGACTAGAAAGTATTTCTTTGACATATGTCAAAGCATAACATTTGAAGCAACAAGTAATATCAAGAAAAATTTGTTGCTCATCTTCTTCTAAAGAATCAAAACTTACTTTGAGTACGTCTTGAATCTTTTTATTAGGAATTCTCTCATACTGATTTATGGAAGATTTCCATTCCTCTATGCTTTTTCCAAACAAGTTGGAACCTATTACTATCAAAGCCAGTGGAAGGCCAGAAGCATAAGTTACCACACGGTTTAAAATGTTCATATAATATTGCGTGCTCGGCAAGTGCACCGGTCGTACAAGTAATAAAGTGATAAAGAAAGAGTATCATTCCCAACGAGGATTGTTTGGTCAATTAAATCATAAATCGTATCTCAAGGTTGGATGACAAAAGATAACTAAGAGAAATGTGTTGTTGGGCAAAGTGAATTAAAGCTAAACATAAACATAAACATAAAGCATTATATACAAAATAGATGGTGGTTGTACCAAACGTACCCTAATGTAACTAGAGAACCAACACTCAATGTTCCTAACATTCTTCATGGATTGTTTGCAACATTCATTTACACTAGCTACCCAATCATGCATCTTCATTCAATAATAGTTAAGCCCTAATCTCTTAGTGACTTTAACCCTTTTCAATACCCTAATGTCTTAGTGATATTTATTAGGTCAAGCATTAAGCGATGCACTATAAGATTGCAAGCACCCATCCCTATGTCTAGGTGATGTTAGCAAGTCACCACACTTGATTCCAAGACTAAAGCCCCAATATGTCTATTGTGAACCCTAGCTCTAAGCTCTCAACTAAGTTAGCTACGTCTAGAGAAGAGAAGGAAACATTCAAGCAAAGTGCAGCAAAATAACATAGCATAAAGGAACAATAGCATTCATTCCATTCCAAATGAAAGTTACATAGAATGTCTGTCCTAAATACAAAAGGAAACTAACCAAACCTCAGAGGGCTGGCCTTGGTACAACAAAAAGAAAGCATGAGTTGCTGAAATGCAAGCAAGGAGAGGAAGGGAAGAGGGAAGAACCCTCTTCCCCTCACACCCAAGCCCTAGCAAAGCTCCCAAGCCTCTTCTTCCCCCTTAATAGTGATTTCTCCTCCAAAAGATCCTTCTCTTCAGTGCTGAGGCTCCTATTTATAGAGTAGCATGTGAAATCTATGTTTTGCCCTCATTATGCAGAGTTCTGCGACCTGTGGCGCTCCTGGCGCCAACATACAGCGAAAACGGCGCCAAAGGTGCCAAAATGGCGCTCCGGGCGTCGACTGGAGAAATTGCGGCCCTCTTGGCGCTGATGGCGCCAAGGTTTAGAGACGGTGATGCTCCTGGCGCCAGAACAACGCTCTTGGCAACACATGCAAAATTAGCCTATGTACCCCCGATTGTACATAGGCTTGTTGGCGCGGTACCTTCTGTTCTGCATAATTTCTGCTATTTTCACATGCTAAACATCAATTCTAGACCAAAACACCTCATTAAAGCACATAAGCTATATTCATACCAAAAGGAAGCTATTTATCATATAAAATGATGCATTTAACGATCTAATTGAGCTTGGAAAGCATCATGTGCTAGGCACATATCAAACAATTCTCAGATTTAAACATTGTTGTCCTCAGCAATGACAAAGATCTTGAACAAGGGATCAAGGACAGACATTCAATCATAGCATCACAGAAAGAATCATAGAATCAAAAATTATTACACACGACTGCTTTTGTATTGAACTTCAATAATGCTTTTCAATTTCATCACGAACACAATCTAACTTGAACACCCTCACCAGATAAATTTCACTCATAACTCAAGTGTCTAGGGTGCAATCAAGATCACTCTCAATCCCTACAGCCATAACACTACCATAGGCTTTACCATGTTCTCAATTTCCTAAGAAAATACAACACATGCACACTTGATCAAAAGGACTTTCAAGGTTGTAACTTGGCTTGGCTAAAAGGGTGCAAATATTTGGAAAGTGACTAAATAATCGTTGAGATTGGAATAGCATTCACTTTCCATTCATTCAGATTTTCATTACAATTTTCCTTCCACTATTTTCTTTGTAGCTTTTCTTTAACTTTTGCCTTTCCTTTTTCATTTTTGTATTTTCCTTTTGCTTTTATTTCCTTTAAGTCCATCGTTTGATTTCTCTTCTTTCATTTCTAACACTTTTCACTTGAATTCTTTTCTTTCATCCACACATCATATTTGTATTCCAATCTCAACGAAGGTGAGGTCATGATAGTGGTTTACATGTCTTAATCAGGTGTTTGAAGAATTAGGTCTTAGGCTCAAGGGGCTAGCAAAGGATCATTATTTTTAGGGAAGGTTATTGGCTCAAGCTCAAAAGAATAAAATGACCTTTATCCCATCATGTATGCATGTATCATAGAGAAATAGGGCAAGTTCTAGAGTATTACCACCGTGAGAACGCTCTAAAAAGCAAAATTTTCTGTATAGGCTCAATTTTCTCACTGGCTATAGTATCAAACTAGATTTGTTGATTCAAAATCAAACATCATATCCATTCTAACAATCACTCAGTCATAAAGTAATTTCAAATTCCAATCATCATTCATGCAATGTAATTCTCAAATGTTCCAATCACAATTCTCCCTATTCTCAATCAAGTTTTCACTGATTCAACTTTGTTAAATCTGGGTCAAGCTTTTATCAAAATTGTCTAATATGTACTCCTACAGTGTATGCTAGGAATTAGACAGTTACTTATCCACAAAAAGAATTTCTGACCCAAAAAGAATTTCAGACGTCCTTTGTTCTCAACATCATTAATTTCCTCAATTAACGCATACCCCCAATTCCCAGATTTAAAATTTGCTGTCCCCAGCAAATAATTAACACTAGGTATGGAAAGAAAACAAAATAAGTAGGCGTTATTTGAGGACACAAGATAAACGGAACATCAGTCTCAGATATATATACCCAAAATATGTACCAAGGTGCAATGCAAAACATCAATAAGACTCATAAATAAAGCAAAATGACACAGAGCTAACCACAGAGCTCAGCAAAAAGTGTGTATAGTCTATGGTGCAGAAGTCAAAGTAAACATAAATAAAAGACCGAATTGTAAATACAATAAAATAAAATCACTCCTCATGTGTGATATTGTCTGCTGGCGATGATGGATGGTGGACTGGGGGATCTGGTGGTGGGAGGGGAAATGCTAGTGGAGGAGGCTGTGGTGGTGAGCCTGAGGGATCTACGAAAAAATGATGACATAAAGCAGCTAGACTGGCCTGCATCTGCTGGATGAGAATGGTCTGCTACTCCATCTGTGTCTGTATCTGCTGGATAACTCCTGACTGATGAGAAAGCTGCTGCTGCATCCTCAAATATGTAATAGAGTCCTCGAAGATGTGCTCGTGGGGAGGAACAGGTCCACATGCAGCAGGTGCGTCCTGTGCTGGTGGCTGCTGGGAAGATGCCGCAGGGGTGTCTGTCTGCTGAGGAGGAGAAGGGGAGCGGACAGCCTAATGGTGAGGTGAAGGAGCCTGGTCCTGATGTGGCGATGGATGGTCAGGGCTCTCAGCATGTGCCTGATGCATAGGTCGGGGGCTCCATGCATCCATCGCCGCCTGGGTCATCTCTGAAGCTCGCAGAAGTTGTGTCTTAGCCGCATTCTTCATAGAATCGGCATAAGTCTTCGGAGTCAGAGGAGGGCCTGGATGAATGTCCATGGGTTCATCATCAGGGATGATGACCCCAGCACGCCGGCAAAGGTGAAGAATGAGAGAGGGATGGGCCAGAAGGGAACGACTGTTGCCGTCCTGGATCATATGGATGATCCTATCAGAAATGGCCGAGAAATGTTGAGGTTCGTGACCCCCAACAGTACATATAGCATAACTGCCCTCTCTATGTTCACATCTGACAAGTTCGTTGAAGGAATCACCGTGTGATTCACGAACTGATGCCAGAACTCTGCCTCTCCAGTGAGGTCATGCCTGTGAAGCTTCTCAGGCACCCAATCTGACCCGGTCTTGGTCTTCCAAGCCGTGAACCTACCGGTAATACCATGCCTCAGTTCATCTGCCAACTGAGGCATGTCATCCCTATAAACACTCTTACCAGTACCAGCTAAGGGCTGCATCTGGTTATATAGAAGAGCGAACCGGCAATGAGCATTAATATCATGTGAGGTCCCCAGAAAGTCCTCAATAGCATAAAAATCAAAGGGGACCTGCACACCCCTAACCCAACTAACCCTGGTGGCCTCTACTGTGTCCCTGTTCACATTCGCCAAGAACTCCTTGAGAATGGAGCTGGAGCTGGAGCTGGGCTCTGTGAATGTGACCAGGGTCTCCCACTGTCGCTGACTAATCACTCTCCTAATGGGAGAGTCCTCTGGAAATGCTTCCCAAGTGATCTGCTTCTCTGGGATGATCTTCTTGGGTAGGTACCACTTGTGGAAGCGGTCCTCAGCCTCTTGGGATCTGAATCTGCTGTCATCAAAGCCTGAGATCCTTGGCCTCTTGCTGCTGGTAGTGGCCGAGCCTTTCTTCCTCTTCCCTGTGTCCATTTGCTAGCCTTTATCAACCTGTTTGCCCTGAAATTCACAGATCAGAACCAACACAGCATAGGATCAACAATTAATGAAACAGATCATAGTTTAAGCACTAGATCTTGTGAATTCCCAGATTTAGTGTACGCTGTCTCACTGTGGAATTGACTTAATCAAAGCATTAATAGTGTGTCCAGCAGTGAAGGCACAACACAATCAGCAAAAATAAGGCTACTTATGCAACAAAGTTGCAGCAGAATGAACCAATTAAAGCAGCGAGCAAATTCATATCAGACATTAATGTTTAAATGAGTGCTGAAGTAATTGGTCCTGAAGTAGTTACAGTACAGAAGCAAGCGTGGGGTCAATTCATACCAATCATCTCAACAAAGGTTATTCCATTTTTCATTTAAAGCCAGCTCACAATCACAAGAAATATTACCAAAGATCAGCAAGATTGAACTATCCTAATGCAAGCCAAATTCCAGAATTGGGTTATATCATATTGGAATTAACTGGACAACAATCATGGCAAGCTCTAACACAATTATGATTCTTAATTAAATTGACAGTATGTTGTTGTTAAAAAGTTCAATACTTTAAACACTTACAACAAACCCAGCAACATACTAGCATCAACCAATTATATTTACAACACATAACAGCTCATGGTGTTAGCAACTAAACAACATGCACAGGCCCTAATTGAATCAGATTCCCCTTTTTAATAATGCATGTACACAGGTTCAATGGTTTTTTGGTAATTATGAACATTGTTCCCTTGAAAGGTCTTCAATGTTAGAATGCTAATGCAAACACCAAAGGAACCCAAGCACAACAGAACTAGTCAAATGGAATTAAAATGCACAGACAAAATTGAGTTCAATTCCAGATTTAATTAAAGCTTAGTGGTGGCAACGGTGTAAATAGCATCTTTAATCAGTTCCATCATCTAAGCATTTACAAGGAATCTATGCAACTGGTAAAACAAAACATTCAGGTTCAAAATGATGGTTCTAACCATTTAAGGTTAGACAAGCAATTGTAAAAACCAGAATGACCAATCACCACTACAAACCTTGACTCTTAAACTTGGATTTAGCAATAACCTACATTAGTATCCATGCCACGCAAAACAAATCATTGGTTAAAGCGCATGGAAGCAATTAAAACATCCACAGTATAAGAGGAGGGCAACATTGAGTGCACATGGAACCACAATAATGAACTGCTATAATTCAAGTCAATTCCCAGATTTAATCTCAACAGTGGTTGCATGCCAATTAATTTCCAGCGAATTCTTCTCATGCATTGAAGCACAACCACAATCATTTCATGAACAGAGACTTACAGTGCATATGATTTATGGTTAAAATCATGCATGGAATCACCCCAATTCAAATAACACAGGACTCACACAACCAACAGCTTACAATGACAATTCATACATGAAGCCCCAACACCTAGCAATCAATCAGACCCTCAGTCAACAATGAAACCCAGCCCACGCGTTTCGTGTGGAGGGTCACGCGAGCCGCAAGTTGGGTTCGTGCCCTAAAACACCAAAATCAAATGTCGCCTCTCCCACTACCCAAAATCACTCAATGTAAGCACATTATGGCTGAGACGAAGCAGTGCACATACCTTATCACCAGCCATTGAAGTGAAATGAATGAATAGCAAGAATGAGTGTGGAGGGGTCCAACACGAAGGTTATGCACAAAAAGGCAATGGAATGGAACTCAGAAGCTTATGAGGTCCTTGGGGCTTGTAATAATGCTGAATGAGAGTGATTGGTTGGGGTTCAGGAGTTACGGGTAGAGGGCAATGGAGAGTTACAGCATTGAGAGAGTGAAGAGATGTGAGTGAATGAAAGGCTCTCTGGTTCTTTCGTTTTAAAAACTGCTCGCGAAGCCCCGCGCGGATAGCGCCAAAATCGACGCGGTTTGTGCCAATTTCCCGAGAGAATACTATTTTGAGAGCAGTTCTCACGCGGTCCGCGCCATTTACAGCGCTGGTCGCGCAGGATTTTCCAGTCGGCGTCGTTGGCACCTCATACGGCGCGGATCGCGCCATGTGCTTACTCCAGCCTCTAAATTGCCTTAATCAGCTCAATTTTTCCACACAACACCCCCCCCAAACAGATCCTTTATAATCATTAATTGGCCATCAAACTAACCCAGCTTGAGGAGAAACATAAAAGAAAAGGCAAAGAACACAACAACAATTAACTTATGAACCTAGAATTAAAACTAGTGCAAATCAAAGCTAAACACTACCATGCATCGAAGAAAACTTAAACAGGGATTATAATAAACACAACACAAAATATCCCATCAATTGGACCAATAAAATAAGGTTTCAAAGGCGCAAGGATGTCTTCATGAGTTCATCCTTGACCTTATCAATCCCCATTCCTCTTAGTCCTATCTAGTCCTTCCCTTACTTTTTCCCTTTCTTTTTTTTTTTGATGACCGAGAACTAGATACTTCCGCTTCTTTCTTTTGTTTCGCTACCTCCGATTCCTCTTAGCAATCTTTCAAGGATCACACTGAAGGTTCATGGTTAGCGGTACCTTGCATAAGCTCAAGAAGCAGGTTAATACAAAATAACTCCAACCTTAAAGATAAAATGTTATAATGAAATTGGCTAAAACAATCCCCAGCAACGGTGCCAAAAACTTGTTACGGACTAGGCAAGTGCACCGGTCGTACAAGTAATAAAGTGTATAAGAAAGAGTATCGTTTCCAACGAGGATTGTTTGGTCAATTAAATCATAAATCGTATCCTTAGGTTGGAAGAAAAAATAACTAAGAGAAATGTTGTTGGGTAAAGGAAATGTAAAAGCAAAATATAAACATTAAGCATTATTTACAAGATAGATAACGGTTGCACCAAGCGTACCATAATGTAACTAGAGAACCCACACTCAATGTTCCTAGCATTCTTCATGGATTGATTGCGACATTCATCTATACTATCTACTCAATCATGCATCCTCATTCAATAATAGTTAGGCCCTAATGTCTTAGTGACGTTAACCCTTTAACCCTTTTTCATACTCTAATCTCTTAGTGACATTTTATTAGGTTAAGCATTAAGCGATGCACTATAAGATTGCAAGCACCCATCCCTATGTCTAGGTGATGTTAGCAGGTCACCAAACTTGGTTCCAAGACTAGAGCCCCATTATGTCTATTGTGAACCCTAGCTCTAAGCTCTCAACTAGGTTAGCTACGTCTAGAGAAGAGATGGAAACATTCAATCAAAGTGCAGCAAAATAACATAGCATAAAGGAACAATAGCATTCATTCCATTCCAAATGAAAGTTACATAGAATGTTTGCCCTAAATACAAAAGGAAACTAACCAAACCTCATAAAGGCTAGCCTTGGTACAATAAAAAGAAGCATGAAAGAAGATACATGAGAAGGAAGAGGAAGGGAAGAGGGGAGAACCCTCTTCCCTTCAACCCCAAACCCTAGCAAGCTCCAAGCTCCCAATGATTTTCGTGCCAAAAGATTCTTCTCTTTAGTGCTGAGGCTCCTATTTATAGAGTAGCATGTGAAATCTCTATTTTGCCCTCATTATGCAGAGTTCTACGACCTGTGGCGCTCCTGGCGCCAACATACAGAGAAAATAGCACCAAAGGTGCCAAAATGGCGCTCCGGGCGTCGGCTGGAGAAATTGCGGCGCTCTTGGCGCGGGACCGGCGCTAATGGCGCCAAGGTCCAGAGACGGCGACGCTCTTGGCGCCAGAACGGCGCTCTTGGCGCCACATGCAAAATTAGCCTATGTACCCCCGATTGTACATAGGCTTGTTGGCGCGGTACCTTCTGTTCTGCATAATTTCTGCTATTTTCACCTGCTAAACATCAATTCTAGACCAAAACACCTCATTAAAGCACATAAGCTATATTCATACCAAAAGGAAGCTATTTATCATATAAAATGATGCATTTAACGATCTAATTGAGCTTGGAAAGTATCATGTGCTAGGCACATATCATATAACACGGATCAACTTTGTCAATTTTGAAAGCAGTCCCACTAAGCAATTTAAGAGCCTCTTCTTTATATAACCCATCAACCTCATATGTGTTTGTAACCCCATGGCATGTTAGTAAATGCTTGTCACGAGTGGTAATGATGACTCTGCTGGCAGAACCAAACCAATTGGCCCCTCCAACAGTTGCCTGCAACTGATCTAGATTGTCAACATCATCAATAACCAAAAGAACCTTCTTTTTGTGGAGTCTATGCTTCATTATTGGAATTCCTTCGTTGACGCTTCCAAAATTAATATTATTCTCTCGAACTGTTTTAGAAAGAAGTGTCTCTTGGAGATGCACCAGTCCATCTTTAACTAAATTTTCTCTCACATTATCAAGAAAACACAACACTTCAAATTGATCAGCAATCAAATTATAAACTGCTCGAGCAATTGTTGTTTTTCCTACCCCACCAATTCCATGGATTCCTACCATGTGGACTTTGTCTGAATCATCATCTAAAAGTGAGATTACCTGTAGCACTCGAGACTCCAATCCAACAGGGTAATCCACAACATGTAAAAGAGTGCGATTAATCTTTTGGGAGACCTCTTTAACAATCTTGCCAACAAAATCATATTCATTTTCGTTCCTGTGCAATTGAGTGAAGTCATACTAAATGCAACACACATCCATGAATTTTAACAGTAAATTAAATAAATAGACAAATTAAAACCAAAGAAACAATAAATAAAGGTATAACATTTGTACATTACCCATGTTTGAAATGATAACCGGACAAGTTAGCTGCTTGACGCAGAGCAATCATCCATTTCTGCAATTTCTCTTCGTCATCGTTGAACCTCTCCTTATGTTTATTCAATGCTTCTTCGTAGCTACCTCTTTGGTGTCGTACATCAGAGGGATCAACCTCAAAAAAAACCGGTAAAACCATTGTACCCTTTTCTTTAACACAGGCAAGGATGTGTACAAGTTCATCTAAACAAAACGTGGAAGAAGCATAGTTCTTAGAGAAAACAGGGATGGCAATCCTAGACTCTTCAATTGCCTTGACAAGAGATGGTGTGATCTGTTCTCCTCTTTGAAGCTCCTCTTCATCAATGAAGGTGTAGATTCCTCTATCACAGAGAGCTTTGTAGAGATGACCAGTAAAACCATGGCGAGTATCAGAACCTCTGAAGCTGAGCAACACGTCATATTTCCATCCATAGCTAGAGGAGGAGGAGGACATCGTATCCAGCTATACTCAAATTAACTTAAAATAAAATATCAAAGTCGAGCAGTATTAATGAAACTACAATCGATATGTAATATTATAAGTCATTACAAGGAAGCTTTCTGGAAAACTCAAACAATAACCGATAAAGTAGCAAACTGAGAGAGTGATTGGGAAGAGTAATGATACCTTTATAACAAAATTTACTTGAAATGTAATAAATAATACGTTTATATACACACAAAAATCATTTTATACAAATTGTTCTAAGAATTATTGTATGTGTATGGCATGTCTATTGGAAAGAGACAAGAGTCAAGAGTAGATGGTTGATAAATAAATGGGGGAAAACGGTAATGGACTAGACGCATGAGAATGTTGGTTCCTCATTGGAAACCAAGTCGACCCTCAATGATACGTTAAAAAATGGCGTGAGCAGTCTAGACTAGAATCTACAAGTGAACAAAAAGTTAGATATGCATATGGCATTTATTCATGAATTAATTAGAATTTATTAATACATTTAAGTTATATTTTTATAGTTTTTTACGCATTTTACAAAATTCATTTTTCCTTTTTTATTACACAAAACTTCACAAAAATTATATAGATTAGTATATCTTTTTATTTTTCATGAATAACTGAATTTATTACTTTAACATAGATTATATGTCAAGAGGTCTAGTTCAGTTGATTGAGCAGAGTGTATGAGTTAATATAAATCCTCTGACATTATCTTTGATTACTATAAAAAAAATATTATGTGTTAATATTTTAATATTATCAATTTATTTTGGAAAAAAGATGGTTTTTCAATTCATCATAGACCATGAGTTGATGACAAAGGATGTGTGAGTTGTTGTAAACTCCGAACATTGTCTTTGATTCCTATAAATAAAAAAAGACCATAAGTTGATGTGGCTTTCACCACCTAGATTGTTGTCATTTGTAAGTCACAAAGAATCATTTCTAGCTAGCAGTCTTCAGTATGAAAACTTATATAGAAGTGTGGTGCAATCATGCAATGAAAAGGGATCAAGGTGTGAAAAAAGATGTCAGGGCTCAAGTGTCAAAATTCAACATCCAAGAGATCTATATAAAGTTCAAAATGAAGAAGTCACATAAAAGATGCCTTTCAGAATTAATTAAGATTTAGTAGGGAGATTAGGAATATTAACATATTTATATTTTTAAATAATTATATCACATATATCTTTATCATATTTATAGCATTATTAGTTTAGGAATATATATAATCTTTTCCTTTTCTTTTTATTTAGATTATAGGAAGTTTTAATTATTTTGTTATTCTTCTTATATATAGAAAAAACATATGTACTCAATGGAAAATACTATTATTGAAAGAAAATTTGAAGTTTTTCTCAATTCTCAATCCTCGGCATTCTCTTGAATCAATGAGCAGTTGAACCTTATATCAACCTAACTTCTTGGTATTCTTACAAATCAATGAGTTACTTTCAGTATTTCTACAAATTAACGAGTTGTTGAAACCCTTGTCTCTTTTCTCATCACATATGTTGAATCAGAAGCTCTATTCACAAGTAAATTAAAAATATAAAAAGAATTAAGTTGTTGTTATTGAAAGTTATTTTTATTTTCTTTTTAATGAAATAAAATAATATATTTTATATTCATATCTAATTTTTCTCTAAATTAGAAGAGGGTTATGAATACACTTTCTTTAATTGATTAAAATTTATTGATTATTATAAAATCAGGAGATATAATCATTAAACATATGGATCCCACAAAATTTGTTATTTTCAATAAATTTTTAACCAATAAAATAGTGTTTCTAGTATTTTCCTTATTTTAATGGCTTTTTAGAAAGGAATTTAAAATCATTATTTTACCGTTTAATGATGATATAATGTTAGTGTAAAAGTTGTTACATTGTGAATCAATTATAAGTTAGTTGATATAACTTTCTATAAATTATTATTGATATAAATTTTAAGATAATTATTATAAAAATTTAAGTTTCATACATCTTATTTCCCGGGCAATTGATGTGGTTGGTTGGTTCACGTGTGACAAACTAAACTAAAATAGAGGTGAATTTTTTTAAAATGATGAAGATGTCGAAACGAACTACCTCTTAGGCATGTGAAAGTCAATTCAAACCTGGTGAACCAATCCAACTTACCATTGGTCCAGGCCGAATGGGACTCAGAAAAGCAAGAGTTTCATAATAATAGTAAAAACTCAATCCGACTCACTTAATCCACAGGTTATATGGGTTCAAGCCGGATTGATCCACCTAATCCACTTAACCCACTAAAAATATAATATTATATGTACTTTTTTTCAGTAATATTATTATTTAATTAAGGATTAGGATAACTACAATTTTATTTTGGCATTTTGGAATTTGAATAATGAAATTTAGAATTAAATGTTCTACTTCTTTAGTAATTAGTAATTTCAATTATGTATATTGGATTAACAAATTTAATTTTAAGACTTTAATGTTGTTTGAACTATGACTAATGTTTGGACCACTGAATTTTATTTTAAGACTTTTGAATGGTATTTATGTATTTGAGATATTTGAATTAGTACTTTAATGATAATATTATATATATGATTGAATGATTATTTTGTTGAGACATTTGTTGTTTTCCTATTAGTTATATTTGTATAATTGTGTTTCAATCATTTGAATGTTTTTTTATAAAAAAATGTCACTTATTTTTATTTTTTTTTGAAAAAAGACAATTTTTTAAATTATTTTTGTTATTTTATTTTTAACAATTTGGTAAACCAAACCACTTAATCCACCAACTCATGATGAACAAGACCAAATTGATATTTTTGTGACTCACTTGAAAATAAGTTGGGTAGGTTCAGCTCGTTTATCTGTCAACTCATGGTGATCAAACCCATGAGAGTCAGCCTTGCCTATTTTGACAGCCTGCTCCTTCTATGCTCTTCATTAAAACACTAAACCAACTTCACAATCTTATATATATATATATATATATATATATAAAAGTAAAAGTGAGGGTAAGCATGAAATTTTAATTTTTCCCTCCTTTTAAGGATAAAGCAATATTTTTATATAGCTTTTCGTCCTAAAAACTAAAAGTTTTTCCACTAATAATTTGAAGACTAAAATAATAATTTTAACGTTTCCACTCTTTTTAAGGATAAAAGTGTAATTGTAGAAGTATTTTTATATTATAATTTTTTATATTTAAAAATTTATATTTTTATTTAAAATGTGATATATAAAATTGAAATAAATAATAAATTAAATAAATAAACATGATATATCAAAGTTTATATTTTTATTTTAAATTTTGGTTTATAATTAAATAGAATATAAATTTATATTTTAAAAAATAAAATAAAATTT